>JAQGAG010001342.1:0-10366 GCA_034696835.1 Lepidocyrtus lignorum | reverse complement strand
AAAATATTTGAATATTATGTATTATTATACTACAAAAACCTTACAGGTACGTCATTGTAATTACAATCATTTTATTACGGATTTGACATCAAACTGATATTTGTTTTTCAATACATGAATTATTTCTGGATGAGGATATCCGTTTGATACAAATATTTAGTTTGATATGATATGATGAGAAATGAATTAATACCTTTCACCCCTGATGTTGTGTTGGAGACCTGCCTACACAAAAAAAAACACAAGAACATGGTATATTGCATTCCCCAACGTGACCACCATCATCAACTCATCAGCAAGTTTCTGCTTCGAGAGAAAGTAAGCATTTCTTATTCAATTGATGGTTATTATTAGTAATATTATAGCATAAAGCATCAACGACATCTATCATTACTACAATCTACAAATAAAGAATTAATGAAATAACGACCCTAAATCAACTCTCTTTTAATCAAAATGCATTTGACAAAAGGATACAAAACATTTCATTTTCAAGAGTTTGTTTTTGTCGAATTTTAACCTAATGGTAAGCATTTATTTAGCTGTGCATTATTTCACGTGCGAAATACATTTTACTAAATCGAAATTATACGTATCCTAATAGTCAAAAACTGGCTTTATGTTTCTACTGATCATCAATCCACCACGACCAAATATTTTCTGACTCAATTCAACACTGACTGACATGCATAACTATTTAAAGATGACAGTCAAATACTTATACAATAAAATTTACTATGTATATATTTCATATAAAATGCAACACACAACAATGGTTTTACACTGATGAACCAGTTAGCGAACCTATTATCTACATGTATACGTATTTGCTGGTAAAGTCGTTTGATTAATTACCGACGCCGCAATTGTAAAGGTTATTTGTTGTATACCATCATCGTTAGAAGATGGCATGCCTAACTAATACAGCAACACATATTTACCATTAAAACATTCTTATATGTTACGAGTACAGCCATGTTATATTGACATTTTCAAACGATATACTATGTTCATTGCAATTTAAACAAACTTTTATTGTACAGGGTGGCGCATCAAGATCTCCGGACGGAAAACCGGCTGTAACTTTGTCGATTTTTGTGGAAGATTTAAATTTTCTAACTTTTATATTGTAGGTGTGATGTTGGAAAACGTTTTAGATGAAAACTGAAAATCAAAGAATTTGGGTGCGTCGAATTGGAGTTTACCTAAAAAATCAATGCTTTGGCTCACTTGGAGACGCTTAAAATTTAAAAACTAATAATTATTGCCTTTTTTTGATCCCTGCAATGAGTTTTCAGGACAATACTCATTCGAATTTGCTTTCTACAACATCCTGAAATCTGTCTGTACGAGAAAATTTGTCATTATCGGTACGAGGTCTGTATTTTATCGATTACCGCCAAGGATTTGAGCCTGACAACACAGTGTTGTTAGGTTTCAATATAGGTACAAAAATCGACTCTTCTTCAGATTTAATGCAAACTGCTCACCACATGGAGTACTGATGTCAATGCCTATGAGAAAGTAAGGTGTTGGGACACATTTTTTTGGAAATGTGGTCAGTTTGTTTGTGGTTTTTTAAATGTCACTAACTTAAAATTCAATAAAAATTCGGTAAGGTTTTTCATTAAGACCCTCCCCCAAAAAAATGGCTTTTAGATGGTCTTCAAGTAAAAGCCGGCAACCAATAGTCACCTTTTACTTTAAGACCCTCCGTATTCAAAATTATTATTTGAAATATAGATGCACACCCATCTAAACAAACCCAACCTAACTGGTGTCCTGCACTGCACATAGCTTTCCCCATTTAACCAACCAACCAACCAACCAACCTAACCTAACCTAACCTAAAAATAAATAATAAATTCATCACAAAATGAATGAAATTTAATTCCGTACACCTTTCATCCCATGGTGCACATCTGCATTACAAAAAAAAAGTGGGGAGGGTCTTACAGTAAACGCTGACTATTGGTTGGCCGCTTTTACTTGAAGACACACCAAAAGCCATTTTTTGTTTATGTTTGGGGAGGGTCTTAAAGTAAAACCCTATCAAAAATTATATTTTGACACATAAAATTCCGATGAATAGAATTCCGGTGATGAATGGTTGACTAAAATATAATTGGGAAATATATGTATTCATGTATGCATATGCATGTATCGCATTACATGAAGAAAAGTATGAGGTAATATTTCAATGTAGGGCTAACGGAAAGTAGAAAGTTGTGGCAAAAATTAAATGGTTACGAGAGGTATTGTTTTGTTTAATTTTCAAGGTGCGGAAAATCTACATTGTTCCCTACCAAATGAAAGCGTCAGATTCCAACTAAATCTGGAATGCCTTAACGGATCTCGTAAAAGCGGTACGCTTTGTTTGTTTAGTGGAATTAAGGATAAATTTACAATCCAATAAAACACATATTCTAAATTGTTTAGGATAGGTTTGCAAAGTTAGGCTTGAAAAGTCATAGTAGGCGAAGCTAACCGCTACCTGCATCTACAAATTTTCCCGAAAAGAAAACTGCAGTGGTTGTATAATATATATTATAAGGCCAGTAATTCAAGTCCCTTGTAAAACAAAATTCACATAGCCGCAGATTGGCAAACTTTGAGTTTACTGATACATGGTTAAATCAAAACTTTTATTTAAATAATTACAATGGAATCGCTCAGTTGCCACAAGATTGTCGCAAAGTTGATGTTTAATTATTGAGCTTATAATTCGATATTTTCCATTTAATCATTTCAATATAGTTCCGAACATGCAGTGTAACAATTTGCTACACAGTAGAGTAACTCCTCAGGCCCCCTTTAGTATCACCATATTAATACGTCAATGCAGCTTTGTAAAATCAATAATTCTATACGGAACGTCTGGATGGGGGAAAATGCCAAGTGCCAAGCATGACGGCACAGACGCCGATATAAATTATATTTTACGAAATAAAATTCCATCATTTATAAGGTCGACATCTATTTTGTGGTACGCTATATTACTATTAACAAATGAGCTGAAAAAATAATAATAATGAAAGACGAATGAAATAATGTTGATGAAAGGGGTTGCATAAAAAAAAGTTTAATATATAATTGGAACGACATTGTTTTGAATATATTTTAGGCTAACTACTAACAAATCATAAAACCAACTCAATTACTAGCTTACACTTTACCGAAACGGAGAGTCAAAGAAATCCGAGTAGGCATTTTTGTTGGGAACGGTTTTTTATTCCAGTTAAGGACTTTAAAAAATCCCTATTTTATTAAAGTGGTATAGAGCAATATTACAATTATATATAGTAAACTGGATGTGTATTTATATTGGAGTGATGGCAGCAGTTTAAATCCAGGTGTCACAGTACTTTACGGCTTACAGCAACTATCTATAGTTTAATTAAGGTATAGTATAGTTTATTGTCACCAAAGTTTGGATATACAGTGAATTGTTGTGTGAGCTTTTTGTTTGGAGGAGATTGATGCAGATGACTGATTAGTTTGCATCAAATGTTTGAAGATCATGGTGCTCGTATTTTAAACACTAGTACATGTCTTTTTAGTAGAAAGACGTCTATATTGCTTCTTGAGATAATCAGTTTACCTAAAATAGGTCAAAGGTCAAGGTCAAAGATTTACAAAATGCTGAATTGTGAAGATAAACGAATTTGAAAACTCGGTTGGTTGGAGTAGGTTCCTATTGTTATTAGCTATACTTTTATACCGAAATATAAATGGGTTAAAAGTGAGGTCAAATATAATACTCCATTTAATAATATGCCCTCACAATCAAATAAATAAATGATCTATTTACCTTGGACCCCGTTATTACAGTGAGCGGATTCCACCCACGTGGAAGCACGCTCTTCATATATGCAAAGTCTGTGTGGCTGGGTGGGGGCAACATGAACATGCGGTCGCGAAGCTTACTAAAAGAAAAACCGTTCAAATCAGTGGACACATAAAAAACATTTTTAGTAACGTAAATTCATCAATAATTGTATTATTTACATAATCATTCAAAACTTAAGGAAATAACAATAAAAAAAAAGGAAGGGCCTATAGTTTTGCCGTCCATAAAACTAATTGAGCAAGAAGAGTGTTAATTACGAAAGTCTTACGGTGTGGTAAAAAATCTAGTCATTATCAGACTGTTGAGTTAAAACACATAAATTAAAACCATCAAATTAGTGCAAGAATCATACCGGTAGTTGTAGAAAGAAAGGTACCATTCTATTAAAAAAAATAATCAGTGGATACATATGCGACAGTGTTTGAAAAAGCAATAATTATATATCTAAAAAAACAAAAGATTATGTGAGTTTATTTAAACAATGGTTAGGTTTGCTTGATGGTTTATGGTAAAACATTTGTATAATGCAGAGCTAGCTTGATTTGTTTTGGTTATACAAAATCGTAAACATCCAAACGACTCGACTATCAATGTTTACATATTGTAACTAAATGTAACTTATAATAAATTGATCATATATTAATAGAATAACGTAGCTGAAATCAAAACTACTAAATAGTAGGAATGATACTGGACATTTTACAAAAATGTAAATTTTAAAATTACCAAAAACTCAATAATTGATACTTTAAGCAGTGATTTTTCAGTGACTACTGTGACACCCACAGAAACTAAACATAGCTTGTTTAGCTCACTAGTAAAAAATGCTTTATTTTGATGATAGCACACTCAATATACCTTCTCATTTCAAAAAATTAATGACCTTGACCTTTGACCCCTTTGCAGTGATCGGATTTCCTCCAAATGCAATACCGTCCTTACTTTTATGCATCTATACCTTCATACAAAATTTAAACAAAATTAATTTATGCGTTCGAAAGTTATCGTGCGTATGGGCAGACAGACGGACAGACGGACGGACGCCAAATCGATCGCTATACTAGCTTTATTCAGCTACGTAACAAGAGATATTGCTGTGTTATATATATATATATATAACATTTATGTAGTACGATACAATACAATAGATTGACAGCATATTACATAATTTAAGCAAAATCCGTCAACACGTTTGAAAATATAGAGCGCGCGCAGACAGGCGAACAGACAGACGAACAGACAGACGAACAGACAGAAATGACAGCATGAGTGTTATAGGCCTAGCATGTAACAACAACAACCCCTTGAGTTTACTATACCAAAACGATTGATGAAACCTAACAGTAAAATGTATTCATTACTCATATTCAAGGCTGACTGACTGAATCTGTAGTATGTAATGCTTTTTAAAATCAAAAACCTTATTGTTTTTGTTGGCGTCATTTCCCATGAGTTGAGCTTTAAATAAAATACTCGATGGACAGCAGCACAACACAGACACACGGTATAGGTTTTTTTTGGATCCTAACCAACTTTTGTCTCTGGACTACTACTTGAGTCTGTATGTATTTTTTTAATTGCTTGGGCATTGACGATTACTCCTTAATACATGGCGGAGAAGAAAAATGACGAAAAAAAAGGATCTTCATCTTGGTAAATAAGATTACGGATGGGAATGGAAATACTATAATGGGAATTATTCATACATGTGTATGTCTATATTTTGATTTCAACCATATCAAGATATTGTTTGTTCATAATAATGAATACATGTCACTCACACATGCCAATGAACGAATTAATTGGAAGGAAATTATTGTTGGAGAAGGTTCCCCCCCCCCCCCAAAAAAAATGGTAAGTACTGTTGATCATCACTCCCTCCTCCTCACGCATATCATCCTTAATGTAGAACGTATGTTAACTACTGAAGAGCCACGTTAGCCAATAATGATTTACCCAGTTTATGTGTGACGGAGTATGAGTCTGACGCCGATATAACTTGTAAAATACGAATTATATTCCAATTAGATTAATAGATGCCAATTATATTAGCGCCGGGCATATGACTAATTGTAAGAATCCATACGAGGATTTGTGTAGGACATTGTTGTGGTTGGAAATCATAAGCATGCATAGTCGTAAATGTCTTGAGTATTATCAACAATTTAATGAAGGTTTAATTATCAAGGTATTACAACAGGTAATAAATGTACCTGGGAAAAACATGTCCAGAAACGTGACGAAAATCCACCACCTATTGTTTTTTTTTTGTTAACCAAATGTAAACTTGCGATCCCATATAAAATCGGAATGTCTAGACCGATCGCGTTAACTCTTGTACGATTTGATTATTAACGTTCAAATGGGGATGTACATGTTATGTTCTTTGAATCTGCGTGGTTTAGAGCCATTTTAAGTTAAAAATGACAAATACCGACCAAATTAATTATTATTTTTTCATTTCCGGGAATTGAAAATGTTATTATTGGTTAGATTGGGTTAGGTTTTTTAGCTTGGGAGGTTACGTTCGATAGGGTGGAACGATAAGTTTGTTATGTTTGTTGGGTTGTTGGGAGGATAAGTTTGTATGGTTTGCTAACGTTGTTATTGGTTCAGTTATAAAATTCTGAGGTTACTTGTCGAAAACACCTATTTGTAATTTTTTTTTTTGTGTTAAAAAAATCTGTTAACTACCTCCTTATCCCGATGCTGATATAAACTCACAGTTTAAAAAAAAATTCGAATACACAGTCTTTGTCGTAACTCATATTTGTTAATCATGTTAGTGATGAGATATTTTATTATATTGTTCGTTCATTTCAACATTTTTTAAAGTTAAAAGTTTGTACAAAAAACACGAATCGTTTGAGTTCGTTGAAATGAGTTTGAATTCAACGAAGACTAGTACAAAATCTGTGGACACTATAAACCATCTCTACCCCATGTTGCCATATGTCGTAATGTAACCGCCATTACCATTCTGAGAAATTCGCCTACACTCATTATGTCATAAATATTCCCTTAATAATTATTTTCTCAACAAAAAGTTAAGACAAAAATTCTCTATCGCCTAGATTTTAATTTAAAGGAAATTCATTTGTCGTTTTTGAGTGAAAATGGCTCAAAACCGCGCAGATTCAAAGAAAATAACCTGTGGGATGAATATTTCGATCCATATATACGAAGTTAATTTTTGTAAAATTTAGGTTAGGTTTATAAGAAGCCATGCTGGAGAATCTATATATTTGAGAAGCTATAATAGGTTTATTGAGGCCTTAATACTTTCAGTTTGACATAAAAAAAATATCTCGTTACCTGTAGCTAAAAGTCTGTCACCGACAGGGAATCTACGATGATAGCATATACCCGATTATAAGGCCATTAATTTATTGATCGATGGATGAAAATGAGTTCCTAATGGGGTTCTACAATGGCATTTAAAATGTGTAAATCTGTAGTATCAAACAATAATATTAGGCCGATGATTTTTTAGAGATTAAAAACTACCCCTCTCGTGCATAATAATGTAATTGAAATCAGATAGGTTTAACTACTTTTTTTTTTACTAATGATAAGCATCGACATAAGAACACATTCTTTTCATTTTTATTATTTGATTGTGTGATGTTCAAATTCAGATTTAAAACACAAATGCAACATGAGGCATTGATTATCTCAGCCGATGAAATTGAAATTAGGGATGAAATGTTTTAATCTACCCTTTTATGTAGTCTTCTGTCCTTTTACTATTTTGGTTCAAGAATAAAGAAATGTTGATGGGTAGACGATATGAAATGTGGGAGGAAGATACCTTATTACGACGAGGAAGACGTTAAAAATGTGGAATTGTTGGCGGATGAATACAGCCTACTGATGGTTATATTGTTTTTTTTTAATACAACAAATTGTCATTTGAAGTATTTCAACACTGATATAAAATAATATTTTAAATTTTAGGTCGTAATCTCAAATAGATTTATCATTGGCTGGCGATTATATTATGTTAGTTTCATAAGTTGCTGAAACCAGAAAAAAAATGTAAAAAGCATTTCAATTTTAATGTAATAACATATTTTAAGGCCAGGTGCCCTGAAGATCTCCGTTACACTTTACAGCTTACGTAACTGTGCATCCAAAAAGGCCTACAACTCGCAAAAGATAATGTTTGGGTGTTAAAATATAACTACACAATCAACGTCTTCATACGTATCATTGTCAAGTATACATCAACATCCAAGTATTTGTACATATCATCAGATTCTGCTTGAATTCTTCCGTTCGTCATAAAATTTTGTACTTTGTTTTACTTACTATTTCTATAAATTGCACTATAGTTTGAATTTTAACGGACGACGGCGGTGGTTTTGTTATTATTATTGAAATACGCGTAGTTAGAGATGATGGCATGGGTTGGGTACAACGGTTGGGTACAAATGTCCTTGTATGCATAGTGAAGAAAACGGAAGAGTTTCATCTTGGGACGGAGTTTCATGATGGGCTAACAGCAAGACTTGTAACAAAAATTTGTAGCAAACGGTGATTGGCAAAGGAGAAAATGTAATGAGTAGAATTTTCAGATGATAAAAATCAAACGTGTTGTTCCCATATGGAAACATCCAATCCGATCTAAAATTGTTATATGTGGATGGATGTCGTCAAAAGCCCGGTATATTTTTTTTTTGGGGGTAGGAATGATTCAAATGGGTATGAAGGGATGATAAAATGTTTTTCTCTTCCGAAATGCAGTTTATCCATTGGTTAAGGTAGGTTTAAGAAGCTATACGTTCCTACCTGTGGGTATCTACAATTTCACTGATAGAGGAATTAAAATGCTAACAGTATACTTTATTATTGAAGCCATTAATTAACGACCTACCACTTAGCTTCAGTGTAGCCAAGTCAATTTTGATGATCGATGGATGAAAACGAACCACATAAAAAATATTTTTTTTAAAATAATTATTTGGAAGTACCCGAATGGAGTACGACAAGAGCGGTTACAAAAAATGTCAAAAATTCGTCGTATTTATCACACAATTTAAATCGATGGCTTCTTCAAACTTAAAAGCTAACCTTTTAACGTATACTGATTTTAGACTACTCAATTACACTTTTAGAGTTTTTACTTACAATACATGTCGACATAAGGATACACTACCCATCAATCTTTCCGTTTGTTGTTATATTTAACGATCTTCCTGTGGTAAAAATGCAAAGTCTGCGGAGGGTTATCTTGGTTTATTATTTTATATTTGAAATAACAAACTGTCACCTGAAGTAATTCAACGTTGATTTAAAACAATACTTTAAACTTTAGGTTCTATCATCAATCAGATACAGTCTCAGCTTCAAAATTGGTATATTTTCGTTACATTAGTTGACGAAAGCAAGAAAAAATGTTACAAAAAAAAGTTTTTCTTTATTGTTTATAGACTTTAAAATGCCAATATAAATCAAACAAGTATAATCATTCGGTTAGGATGTATGTGCACATTTTAGAGAAATGAGAAACGTTTACGAGTGACAAGATGAGCTTACGCGGATACCACGCCGGGTGTCCCCCCTCAACCTCATATTAAACATACTTTATCGGGGGTGTTTTTTCTCGTCATTTTTTATTCTGAAGTCCGTTTTTTGTCAAAATGATGTAGATGTCTGCAAATTGCGATTGTTTGCAGATATAATCAATGGATGTCCATATAAAATCCCACATAGGTGGTGATATGTTTCTTAAACTTAAAAATAGACTTCAGATTCGAATTCTGCATAAAAAATTACGTAAGATGAGATCTTTGAGATGTTTAATATGAGGTTGAGGGGGGACATCCGGCGTTGTATACGCGTTAGGTTCAGGTGTCTACATGAATTTAGTTTCAGGTGCTGAAATTTTGTTGGGTGTGATTTCACTGACTTTTAGTGATTAGGTACATGAACTTTTTTATTACGTACCTGTAAGGTATGTTATGGTTTTGGCACGTGTCCGTCTGTCTGTCCGTCTGTCCGCGCTCTAGCGTCTAAACGCGTCAACCGATTTTATTCAAATTTCACATGTAGGTACAAATGGTAAATGGGAAGAACCCTATTGGTTTACGGAAAGTGGGTCAAAGGTCAAGGTCATAATTTTTTCAAATGACATGATACAGCAAAAGGAGTGACAAAAGAAAGGATTTTTAATGCTGATTTCAGTGGTGTATATATATATATACCAGTGTCAATTATATAGTCACTGAAAAATCACTGATTAAAAAATCCAAAATTTGAATTTTCAACAAATATTTGAATATTGTTTTGAACGTTCAGTTAGATTGAAGTATCGTGTACATATTCAGTAATTTTCCATTCATTACATTATGCAAATTCGTTCAAACGGAGATAAATGTATGTTTTTGTATCCCTTCCAATTTGTATCTTCTTTGTATGATTTTTAGCGTTGATTTTGTTGTCAGTTTTTTGTTTCTTTGTCACATCGATACCGACAGTGACTAGTGAGTACCTTTTTATAAGCTTATCAAGCGT
>JAQGAG010001341.1:0-10371 GCA_034696835.1 Lepidocyrtus lignorum | reverse complement strand
TTTGTTATTATTACGTCGCTGAATAAAGCTCGTATAGCGATTAGTTGGGATATCCGTCTGTCCGTCTGTCTGTGCGCACGATAACTTTCGAACGCGTTAATCAATTTCGTTCAAATTTGGCATGTAGGTATAAATCGTTAATAGGAAGAACGGTATTGCGTAATCTGGAGGAAATCCGACCACTGGAACAGGGTCAACGATAAAGGTCATTAATTTTTTTTAAATGACAGGGTATATCAAATGGGGTATCAAAAGAAAGCATTTTTACTATTGAGTTTAACAAGCTATGTTTAGTACATGTAGGTGCTATAGTCACTGTAAAATCACTGCTTAAAGTATTAATTATTGAGTTTTTTTCGCAATTTTAAATTTAATTTTTGTAAAATGACTTCATTCATTAGTATTATTTAGTAGTTTCAGCTACGTTATTCTATTAATTATGATCAATCTATTATGTAATGCAAAGTTACGCATTTTAATGCAGGATTGCAGAGTGACGATGGCATAGGCTCCTGGTGTAAGATAATATTATTTTATCGTAAATTATTACTTTATTAGGAAGGCATAAACTTTCCAATGAACTCATGTTGTTATGTTTATTGTAATAATTAATTATCGAGTTTTTATTACAGTTCATAAAAAAATCAATAATACAGTCATGAAAATCAAATACTTTTCACAAGAAAAAATGTACCTAAATACTGTTACAGCTTAAATGGTTAATCAATAATGTTTAGGAACACGTTCAGTACTGTGCACTACATAAATCATATTAGTCTGATTTTTTATATTTTTTTACATTTGAAATCTACACAAAGAGTACGTTTTTGAACCAATTCGATACGGCTTAAACTTACTGTAAATTATAATTAGGATAAATCTATAACTCGGCTCACTCACACTACGCATTCAATTCATTCAGTCTATTACTCTTTATAATAACGGTATTTGTTGTGGTTTGAGATATTGTTTATGGTCACTCCACCATGAATTTGTGGAGCATTTGCATGCTGATTGTACAGCTCAACCGGAACCATTCCATTCATTGAGGTAAATGGAGGCATAAATTGAGGCATAAATTGAGGCATGTATTGAGGAATAGCTCCAAAATGTGGTTGCTGACTTTGCCATTGGAGTGGGTGAGAATGTCGGGGCTGCATATTATACTGCTGCTGCTGATGGTAAAGTGTCAGGGGATGAGGATTATACTGCTGAAGTTGCTGTTGGTACTGTGCAGGTGGCGGTTGGGCAATAGCAATTGACATGCTCTGGTTCCCATCATTACTCTCGGAGTAGTCTTCGGCTCGGATCTTGTGATGAGGACTTTGTAGACTGCCGTTAAGAATCTCGCTTTTTGCATGGTCTGCATCGGACTTGCTTTTGAACGCCACAGTTGCTCCTGAAATGAAAAGTGGTTGTGTGATTAGTAGATCTCGCTATTTTATAATCGCATTAAAGTATAAATGAATTAAATTTAAAGTGTTAGTGTTGCTTACGTGCGATTCTAGCTCGCTTCTCTCCATATGAAGTCTGGTTGACAATGTGTATGCCGGCGAGTCCTGTAAAGTCTTTGCATATTTCAAATACGCATCCTGGTGTGCACGAATTCGCAAATCGAGTGAGGTTCAGTTTTCCTGGGAGCTGCATTTTTCCCGCGTCCATGTCGAAGGATCTGGGTATAGGTGGTAGGCATTTTCCGTGATTGGCGATGCTAAATGGGGGCGAATGTTGTATGGGTGGCGTACCTCTGCCTCCATGTTCGTAGCTTTGTACTACTTCGACTGCTCCGGGATTTGGGGAGACTATATCGTACTTGCTGAGAATCGGCATTACAGCTGGGCGGCTTCCACCATCGTCGTCATTTTGATGTGGAGAAAGTTTTCGCAATACAGCAGCACTGGGATTCACTGCGAATGCTGCTTCGGGTGTAATCTCTGTTAGTTCGAGGTTCAACTTCCGTAAGCCAAGTTCCCTTTCCCTTAATGCTCTAACCACATCTGCTTCGTTCCGGTACAGTGAAGTCTTGTCCAAGGTGTAAAGATACTTGATTGTGGGAATTTTGAAGGGGGCCCGTTGTATAATACACGTACTTTCTCCAGGTACGGGTGGCCGAGCCAATACGACTTCCTGTCTTGTTCCATTTTCTCCGTCCTTGATCCAAAGCCGAGTATCGCTGCGGTAATAGTTGGAGAGGACCTCCTGTCTGCGCTGGGCGTCCATGTCCGCATCCAGATCGTACTAGCATTATTTAGTCAAATTTTTAATAAATGATACAACCATTAATTTTGAATTTGCGAATTGTCAATTGTGACTTTGATTTTGAATCATATTGTTATTGTAGTTGTTTTGTTCTTACGTCCAGTAAAGGGCTTTGTCCGGTGTAGCGATACTCAGTTCGATGCATTGCCACCAATTTATCAAATTGTGTGTGAAGGATGCGTGGAGAATATAGTTCTGGCAACTTCTTTCCGTGGAAGCTAGAATGAACAATATTAAAAATTATCTTGAGACTGAATTGGTGAGCTATTGCATCATTTAATTAATTAGTTTATCATAATTCGTCATCATCGCTTACGTTTTCTCTTTCGATCCTGACTCGTCATGTCCCGGACATTGCGCTCCTTCAATAATTTTAAATTCTCCAAAACCGCCCCCAAATGGAATGAAGTTTAAAGCGGACGCCATGTTCCTGAAAATGATAGATAAATATCGAATTGGCATATTGGAAAGTGGTGCAAAACATTGCAAAATGTTACATTATATCAATTCTTACTTGCGCATGTTAACGACAGTGTGTAAAACTCTGGAAAAAGTTATCATGAGTTGATTCTTCCGTTGGAATGCCTAAATAATTAAATTAGAATCAACTGAAAAATATATAATTTATATAATGTTTACAAATTATAGTTCTCAAGAGTCTTTTTATATTACGTGTGCCGTTTGGATTCCGTATTTGGTGTAAAAACGCGGATCCAGATGGATTGTTTTTGAGTCCAACAATGCACTACAGGTCAGATCTGCCTCCACTCCATGGTTGGATGTGATCAGCTCAGAAACGACGGCTTTCAGGAGTCGAGCGTTGATATTTTTTGTTGGGGTGTGAGGGGTATCACCATGAGGTAACATCCAGAATTTAGCTGCTGGGTTCTCTTCCTTATTCCAATCTTCAATGAACGTGATACCGTTGGCACTTGCTAGTCCTAATTGCTCCATATGCGTAGATGAAACCGAGCCAAGTGCTCCAATAAGAATTGCCCTTGCATTAAGCCCAAGATGGACTGAACACGAACAGATAATCATAATATGGTATCGGTATGATATATATATAATATTATATTGAATACTAATAATCAAAATTAATCTATTACCACCCCCGTTGGAAGCCAGTGGACTAAAAAACTTCCCAAGGCCACAAATACTTCCTCTGTCATTAGGTGAAGAATGGCTGGTCACGTACTGGAAGTCCGTCTTCCTGCCCAGGACTTTGTACAAGTCCAGAATGTCTTGAGTTGTCTCTCCACATTTATCAGATGGCCTAGTGAGGGTCATAACGAAAATTAAAAATCATCCTACATCTATAGATCTATAGAAAATAAGACGAATTATTGATGAGAGATTATATAAATTAACAAATGATTTTTATTACAATGATTTCATGAACTCTTCGACCGTCATCTGGTTAATGAGTTGCCTTTCCTCCTGAGCATCAAAAAGACCATCCTTTCGGGCAGTGTCATACAGCAATACAGTTCCTTCCTTTTGGTCTTCGAATTGGACTCGCTCGTAATTCGCAAATTCAAATGTACTTAGCTTTTCCTGCAGCATGGCATGTATGTCCAAGTCATCTGGTTCCACTGTCCCTCCTCCATCGAACATGTCCACGGTTAGGTTCATTCCTCCAGACAGTCTAGTCTTCGATCTGGCCGGCATGTTGGAGTACAGTTGACAAATTTGTGGAACCAGATCCATGGAGTATGACTCATCAATGTTCCATTTCAGCACAATTTCATCCAGGTGGTCTCGTGGGCGGAGGATGAACTTGCGTTGTTTTTTGGCCTCCTTTCTGGGAGGTCCAGCCTCAGCATCTATAATCATTTATTTTTAAATCAGTTACGAGTTAGCTAGTTGTTATTTTTATTACGTACCTGTAAGGTATGTTATGGTTTTGGCAAATGTCATTCTGTCTGTCCGTTTACTCTATAGCGTCTCAACGCGTATACCGGTTTTACTTTAAATTTGTCACAGAGGTACATATGGTAAAAAGTAAGAACCCTATTGCATTTGGGGTAAATCCGATCACTGGAAGGGGGTCAAAGGTCATGGTCATAATTTTTGTTTAAATAACATGATATAGTAAATGGGGTATCAAAAGAAAGCATTTTAATTACTGATTTCAGTGGTATAATATGTTTCGTCAGTGTCAGTTACATAGTCACTGAAAAGTCACTAATTTAAATTGTCTAAAGTTTGAATGCTACGCATTATTGTAGTTTCAATACCTTCCTCACATTCACGTCATTGTAATTACAATCATTTTATTTTTTAAAGTGCTAAAACCATATAATTATAATATAGCTCTAGAATAACTATACCCCCCCAAAAAAGTGAGGTTTGTGTACTTTGTACCTGGGTTATCATGACAACTTGACAATGCATCAACGTTACCTACAAACTACTCAAATGTCTAAATTAAAATAAGGCAAGGATTGTTTTCTCCATGAACATGAAAACGACTGAAGCCAAAGTGATCAGTGTGTAAATTCTCGTTGTTAGTTGCCATGTCAACCCATGTACAGAGTCAACAACGAATCCTGTACCCCACTCCAAAGTGTACTTTTGAATGGGGATAGTTCATCTACTGTAAACGCTCTGACAACTCCCCAGTCTCTAATAACTCCCCTATTCCTTTAATTCCCCATGCCGGTTCCAAAAAATCGAGTAATTCCCCACTATTCCAATAACTCCCCAGTATTCGAATAATTCCCCACCCCGATATATATACTGTATGAAACTGGAAGCATGGTGTAATAAAGTTAGAATTACTTAAATGAGGGCATAGATGCATAAAAATTTTTTATTTATTACTGCTAACTGCTAATTGTGAGCAATTACTGCTAACTACTCCATAAAACTTTAATATTTAATGCGATCAGTTACGTCACGACATTTTTTTTTGATTTAGTTGACTACTTTGTCCATCGAGATGCTATTTAATTTTTAGTTCACTCAATGATTGTCATTTTTTTATGAATTTTTATACTGACGAGAAGCTTCTAGTAAGCTTTGAAAGGATTGATCTTCAGCCAACGGTCTTGGGAGAAAATTTAATGGGGAGTTAATTGGCTGGGGACCGAATTTTCGTCGGGCGCAAATGGTTTGGGGAGCAAACGACCGGATACCGTCATTTTTTATAATTTTTAAGGATTGTTTTGAGATACATCTTATTATGTCTTGAAATACTCGATATTTTAAAATTTCCGTAATTCCCCACTATTCTAATAATCCCCCTTCTCTATTTAATCCCCACCCCGAAAGCGAAATTATCAGTAATTCCCCAGGGGAATTGTCAGAGCGTTTACGGTATATTAAAAATCTTTGACTGTGAAACACATTAAAGATATGCGCAAACTAACCCGAAGGCGGGGTGACCCTCTTTTTTGATTTCCGTGGCGGCATCTTTTTACTTTTAAGAGGCCTAAGGAGTCCAGTAAACTGCAAATATACTCAAAGTTTTAATCACAATTTAGTTCTTTAATTATAATAGTGAAGCCATTTAATTAGTTCTGGATATTTTAACTTCCAGCTAATCTATGTAATTATATTTAATTAGTCCTGGAATTGTTTCCAGCTAATCTATGTAATTATATTAAAAAAGCACTGGAATTGTTTCCAGCTAACCTATGTACATGCATTTAATTAGTCCTGGAATTGTTTCCAGCTAATCTATGTAATTATATTTAATTAGTCCTGGAATTGTTTCCAGCTAACCTATGTACATGCATTTAATTAGTCCTGGAATTGTCTCCAGCTAATCTATGTAATTATATTAAAAAAGCCCTGGATATTTTAACTTCCAGCTACTCTATGTAAGTATATTTAAAAGGACTGGAATTGTCTCCAGCTAACCTATGTAATTATATTTAATTAACCCTGGAATATTCTCCAGCTAACCTATGTAATAATATATTAAAAAAGCCCTGGATATTTTAACTTCCAGCTAATCTACTGTATAGACCTGGACTATATCCAGCTATTTTTAAGTAAATCTAAACAAATAGCTATAAATTATATAGTGCTCACAAATTAAATGATTTACTTTGTTATACGTTACCCAAAACTCCGGAAGCTCAACTAATAATTAACTCAACGGATAATTTCAATTCCACACTTTAACTGGTAATGGATCAATGGATCATGGATAGGGGATGAGTTTATGCTCCTGTCATGTAAACTTACCGAGTGAAAAAGGTGCTGTGTTGATGCATGCTGGATCGAGTTGTTCTAGCTAGAGCCAAAACAAAAGAGAGATAGGGATTGACGTTTAGGCATTGGGTTTTCTTTGTGTGCTTTAGCATGCTCGGGATATCCAGCATGGGAAGCGCCCCTCCTTTTTCATTCCCTCCTATATACACTTGTTCTTCCCCATACATGTCATTCTGTATCATAGTATTCATAGTAGAACAATTACTTTGCGTCCTTAGATTTATGCACTGCGATGCAGTCACACAAGCCGAGTTTATGAACGCGAAATACATGGGGAAGGTAAGCAAACGCATCCTATCTGTACTGATATGACTTTAAGATAAAAAGTGAATACATAATATATTTGGAATGGGATGATGATATGATGTTGAGAGTCGAGGAGAAACATGTCCTATCTGTAATTGGGCTTACTAACGGGTACGAGAAAAAACGTTGTTATTTGTCCCTGAGAAGGGAATGTATTTGATTTCTTTCCTTTTCTCTTGATCTTCTATTTTACATGCTCCCTATTTCATCCCTATTATCTTTGGCTTTGAGGGCTGGATAGTGGGAACTGGGAAGCAAGGATGTTTGAAATGTAGATCACCACAAACATTTTTCCTATATTTATCACACTTTTATGTTTTGGTATTGCTTAATCTACTTATGGCATATACGATATGATAATAATACTTTTAAAAGCTCTCACAAACTATCATGTAGCTGTGACGCTAATAAAATTTCTTCCTTTCCCATGATGATATGAGCCATGCATGCATTTTTTGTCTATGAATAAGATGTCAGACTGGAAAAAAATAGAAAATTCGTGACCCAATTGTATGTTTATTTTTCTGTACCGTGAAATCTTACTTTTTTCTCAATCCATTTGTAATTTACGTATCATTACATGGGGAAGGGAGGTCGAATGAAATAGCAGAATGCTTCCATTGTATTCTGTCATATACCAAATTTTGACTTATGGATTGGTTACGATGTGATATGGATGATATCACTTTCCATAATACGTACAGCGGACATGTGGAAATCATGCATATTTCATTTTCGACATTTCGATTTCATTTAGCTCAAATGAAAGTCACAAGGCCAATGATGTTCCTTACAGTTCAATCATTTGCTCATCTCTATCCATGGATAAGAGAATCTAGCTGGGCTCACCGTTTTATCAAGCCTGAGAAAAATAAGGGCTCTTACAAATACAAGAACTAAAATAATGAGCTCATTGTGAAGGCTACAAGATGCATGACCTACCTATATCAATGGCTACATTTATTTGCTAGATGATGTCAAATGGCATTCTGTGGGATTTGCATTAACAATTAACAAGTTCGTGCGATAAAAATGTCGAAAATTGATGTAAATAATTGTAAGTAAAGTTATTAATAATTTCATTGTGATATAAGTCATTTACATTTTCTCATTATGATGTGCTTGTCTGTCGAATTGATTGTGAGTTGAATCTCATGTAACACTATGCCTGGAGCCGCGATGAGGGTTTATTAATATTTAATCATTACATATAATTTGAGAAAGGGTTGCATCCCGAGCATGATGTGACGTATGCACAGACATTCTCTTAATTGGTTTTTATTACGTAGCTGAATAAAGTTAGTATAGCGATTAGTTGGGATATCCGTCTGTCTGTCTGTCTGTAATCACTATAACTTTCGAACGCGTGAATCAATTTCGTTTAAATTTTTTGTATAGTTATAGATTGTTATTATGAAGAACGGTATTGTTTTGGGGGGGGAAATCCGATCAATGGAAGGGGGTCAACGGTAAAGGTCATTAATTTTTTTAAATGACAATGTATATTGAGTGGGGTATCTATTTAAACCATTATAACTGCCAAGTTCAACAAGCTAATTGTAAATATATTTTTTTTTTGTCATAGTCACTGAAAAATCACTGCTTAAATTGTTACTAATTCATTTTTTTTCACAATTAAATATTTTTTATACTATGGTCAGTATTAATCTCATTATTCATTAGCGTTCAGCTACGTTATTTTATTAATTATGATTAATTTATTTTATCTAAAAGTGCAATATGTAACATGAAGTCTTCATGTTCATGATGAAAAAGGTCACTTTTTAGATTTTACGATAGCTAAACTTTCTTTCTGCTTATATGTCGTGTCGTAAGTCATAATGCATCTAAACCATGAATGGAAAGTTTGCACTATTTGGTACCTTTTCAATCTTTAATGTTACAATAAAGTGGAAAGTGGCAATAAATATATTATACAAAATGTAGTTTTATTCCGAAATGCGATTTCATAGCCACCACAGCATCACACAAATGTAGAGCTGTCTGTGTCTACTTAAAAATCATGCATGCGTCAGTTGCCTACCTAAAAAGTACACAAATAAAATTGCATTATGAGCGCATCAAATAGCAAAGATTGCTTGCTCGGTGTGAGACTTTTACTTCTACTTTTCCTACCTTTCACTCGAATTGGTAGTGAGACCAAGTTTTGGCCATGGTCTATTTAATCAATTTTCTTGTTCTCCTGATTAGTTTTTTATTTAATATTTTAATCAGTGATTTATTATTGCTCATGTAACTGACACTAATGAAACATATTATACCACTGAAATCAGCAGTAAAATTGCTTTCTTTCGATACCACATTTACTACATCATGTCATTTGAAAACAATTATGACCTTGACCTTTGACCCCCTTTACGTAACAGGACCAGACAGTAATGACTTGATTTTAAATTGTATCACAACTGGGGCGCTGGCGATAGGATAGATACACAGTTATTCATGAAATACTGATGTATGCTGGAGGGGATGAGATGCAGCGGCAACAAGGAGTTTGGAGGGATCGTAGTAACCCGAGGAGAATGAGGAGCCTGATTGTTCCAGCTGGTTGGAGGTAGACCCACCACTTCCGGAACCGGGAGTGTTGATGGAGAAACTGACCTGAGTCGGTTTGGTGGTGAAGATTCTGGAAATAATTATGTCCAGATGGAAAAATAATAATTTTTCAGACATGCATTTACTCCCCCAGTTCTCCTCACACCAACCCAAAATACTTTTTTGAAGAATAAATATTGTCCTTGCAACAAAACATCCACACTACTCTACTACTATACAAAAGATCCAACGGATTACTACTCCCATTCACTCCACTCCCTCCCCCACTCTAACTATTATTATTCCCAGCGCCTTAAGAACTGGCATTTAGTGTTGTATAACAAAATATTTAAAAAAATGTGCAATTAAAATATATTCTTTGTACTGCTTACCAATACCAATCTTAGCAATAATTAACTTTAATTATGATTAGCACTCGATATGATACAGTTATTCTAATTTAAGTTCTCTTACAGTTATATATAAGTTATATGATATTCGAATACATTTCTATTCTTTTTCTGGAACAAAACCATTTTTAGCAAAAACAAATGATTTACGCAAATATTAATTAAATTTAAATATGATTTGTACAGTAGAGTAGATTAAAATGTTAACTATAATTTGTACGGATTTAAGTGGATGTAATTTATATATTTTAAAAATAGATGTCGATGTCGTCGCCACAAAAAAAAACTATAAAAAATGTTATATAACCGCCCTCGTCGTCTAATGTATAAAAGATAATTGAGAACAAAATTATTTTAATGTACTGTCGTTCATTTAACAAAAAAAAGCTCGCCAATTAATTTCTCGTATGACAAGATCAAGAAATCCATCATAATCATAAGCGCATATTTTGTTTTAAAAAACTGTAATTAACAGTCTTTGCTGAAAAATCAAATTGAATCACAATTAACTACCATATTACAAAACTATCATCATTACATAATTATAATTAGCTCGAAGCAATTACATAACCACATCATCATCGCTTATCAGAAATCATGGCTTGGCATTTTCATG
>JAQGAG010001340.1:0-10372 GCA_034696835.1 Lepidocyrtus lignorum | reverse complement strand
GACTGATCAGATCAAGCTACAATGCAACAACTACTAGTACTATTTACTATTTACGTAAGCAAAGTCTAGGTCAGTTATTTCAAATTTCCCGCTGCCCCAAAGCTTTCAATGACTTGAGTAAGTTGTATGATATCCCGAATGCAAATCAGTCAAAACAAAAACCGTTTGGAAATCCGCATTACTCATGAAGGGCTTTGTGTTGTGACTGTTGTGACTTGTGATGTTGTGATATAGCCAAAAGCCAACCCAAAGGTTCTTGGTGACAAAAATTTCATGATAATGATTGTAAAAATTACACTATGCATGCAATGTGAAGGTTCAATAAATCAATGATTGAAAAAATCTGCACATTTTCGCATAATTGCTTAAATATATATTCGCCGGAAGAGTTAGTTTTTATTATTCAGTAATATTGCATTGTCTACACACAACAGAAAGATTGACAGAGGGATCTTATATGAAAAACGGAGCGAGCCCTAAAGGTGGGGAACAAAAATGTAAACGACAGCTACAGCTATATTTTGGAACGTGTACACTCTACATTTTGAATACAATTTCTCTTTGTATTTTTCGTAAACCTTCTACTTTATCCGAATAAAACTAAAAATGGCATACATACATACAGGTAAAGTGTATATACGGATGCATCTATTCTCGCAAATTATGACACTGCACAAATGTTTTTTATACATGACAACTTTTTACTAAATATTATGCTATAACATAATTACATTAAACTTGACAGTAATTTATACGCTTACGCTGAAACGTTTGAACATTTTCCCTGACACTAATAATACAAGATTGAAATTACAACGAATAATTTCCCTCAACAAAACTATGTTGGAAGCCTAAGTTAGCAAATACTTGCTGAACCGTTGAAGTGAAAGAACTAAAGTTAAAGCATATACATATGAATATTTTAAGTACTTTCTACAAAAATTATAATACACGCAACGAAACGTAACGTACGCCGAAAAAGGGCAATACTGAACATTTATTTAATATTTAACATTTAAGACATTTAAATAAGTGTAAGTATTATTGTGTTTATCGTCTATAACTAGCAACTGTACACAAAGTGAATAAATTATAGAATTTCGCACATAACAAAAAAAAACAATAAATCGTAAGTTGCACAAATAATTTACAAGTATTATGGGGTCAGCTAGAATAACAACAAAAAATGCAATACAAATGCAAAAGGCCTCTTGAATGTAATCTTGTTTTAGCATTGTCTCTGAGCAATAGATTTCGACACCATCCAGTAGGAGTAGTGATTTAGTGATGTACCTATGTTCACTTCACAAGGAATTCCGTGGTGCGACGAAAATCCAAATACTCAAAGAAGACAGTCTTAAAATACTTTTTAGATATTGATTACATGCTACATAACATGACGTTCAGACTTTGTTCGAAGTTTCATTGTATGTTAAGTTGTTTTTTCAGTAGTAGCATATTTATGGTCCTACAAGTTCAAGGCAACTTTCCACGTGGATTAGTCTAAAATGCTAAGTTTCTGACTCTAAACTAGAGAAGGAGCTGGCCGGAAGCGGTGTGCTGTTCCCAGACCCGAATACATTCCTGCTGTGTGACGATAAGGATTCTGGCACTTCGTTGAGGGCCATGTCTCCATAAAATTTCTTCTGCTCCATTATTTGGGCCATAAACTCCACCTCCAAACGCTGGTGTTGGAAAAATACAAATAGAATAATTAATACATGCATTAAAAGAATAAGTATATCATCTTTTAAGATAGGGCTATGATAATTTTTGTGTTCTTACCTCTAATTTAGCGGGTATCTCAATTTTGAAGGCTTTCAAGTGCTGTGAAAACATTTCGTCCAACTCCTTCAGCTTCAATTCCTCATGCTGCGTCAGGAGGGCTCCTGAAATGTTTTAAAATTAAAATAGTTTATAAAGATTGAATTTTTACGATGTGGTATTGGCTTAAGTTGTTCTATCACCGTAGTCTCTATGACTTACGCTTTTCATTTTGAAGTTGCTCTAATTCCCTCTTGGCAGCGTCACTGCCTCCTCGCATTTCGTCGGATTGACGGATATGCTTATCCTCCAGGCGCTGTTGTTCAGCTTTGTATTTCTTCTTTTCTTGATCTTGGAACTACAAACGGCATTAATAGTATTTCGATCATTAAAGCTCTAAATCCCCAGAATACCTTAATTTGCTTTTGTTTCCAAAATAACCATGCCAATACCTTTCTAAGACGTTCCTTCTCATCTTCTGGGCCAGACGCCGGAGTAGAATGTGGTGCATGAATCCTAAGGGACTCTCGGAACATCGCTTCTCGTGCCTTCATTTCACTTCGTATGCGCTTAGGTAATGCGCGCTTTTCAGCGGCTTGTCGTTTTAAAAGTTCGTCCTCTTTTCGACAACTGACACGGCGATGATGTTCCAATTCTTTTTCATGTCGAATCAGCATCTAAAGTGGCAAGAGTAGAGAGGATTTGTTATCTCCATGTTTGTGTACTTAATCCTCAAATTCCTTACTTAAATCAATTTAATATTAGTATTACTTGCTGTCGTTGTAAATGGAAGGTTTCCTTAATCTGTCGCTTCTTCAATTGGTGGCGTTCCTTCATATGTGATTCCTCTAACTCCCATAATGCTTTATTATGCTTGCGAATTCTCTGCATTAATTGAATATGAATTTATCAGTTGCACCCAAAAATGAAAAATTTATTTCTGAAGTGATTTTAGTAAGTCAAACCTCATGTCTCTGCTCTAAAAACTGTCTTTCCATTGAGGCAATTCGAGACCTGTGAATTTCATTCTCACGTTTCATTCGTGAATCATGATTTTCATTCAACTTTTCCGAAAATTGTCGTTCCTAAAGATAAATGTTGTTTAGTAATTATTTCTTCCGCAAAATTTGTGTGTATTTCATTTCCAATGTGCATTAATACTGAAATGAACAATATTTTCCAAATCTTACCCTGACGTTTTGGTCTCTATCTAACTGCTCCTTCCTAGTCCGCCATGCATTCTTTCTTAAATCCTTTGGCATTTCGTCGATCTCTTGCTTTAGCAGTTTTACTTCTTGCTTTAGACCTTCACGGAATAATCTCATTTCCTTTTCCTGAAAAGGCGAATTTATTTGTTAGCGCTTATATCTCACTAGTCGATTCCGTTGTTATTAATATCGACTTTGTTTAAAATTCAATGAAAACGGCATACCTGGTCTGCTCGGATTCGTTTAGACATTTGCCGCAGTTCATTCTCCTGTTGTTGCTCAGTCTTTTCAACCAACTGCTTTTGCAATTTTAATTTTCCTTCCATTTCATTCTCAAATGTTCTGATTAGGGTGAATTTCTCGTGTTCAAACTTCTTTTCCTGTTCGGTTATAAAAGCACAATACAATATTTCAAACTTTCCCTTTCTACTTTTATTTACTTTTACATGCTACTTTTTAAAAAAATTCATACCTGAGCTTCTAAAGCCATATGCGCTCTCAGATTCAAATCTTGACATTGTTTCTGCTCTTGCTTCTGAAGAAGTTTAAATTCTCTTAATTCCTGTTTTCGATTCAGATGATAATTTGTGACGGAATCATCATCATCTCCGTAGATCACTTTAGAAGTTGTCGTTGTCACAATAACTCCATCAACTTCGAATTTCCTAGTTCGTTTCCGCGTCTTTTTCTTATAGTTCAGTTCTTCTCTTGCCCGATCACGTTCCTGTAATCATTAATAATATTTAATGTTCTGCAAACTGCTGTTGAAGGATAAGGCTCGGTTGGCTACTTACTCCAACGAGTTTTAGTTATCTTTAATTAAAGTTTAGTGATTCGACATAATAGACAAGGTACCTTTGAATCTGTTTTTCGTCTCAAGATAACAGGAACTTCCTCTTCTACGGCTACAGTTGACTCCGATGAGGAAGGTGTATGTGTTTGATTTTCCTTATTACTATCCTGGCTAACAGACGTAGATATAGATTCTGCGTCTGATCTATCCCCAGCATGAACCCTACTTTTGGAATGTTTGGCGTCCCCATTTTCCGCTCGTTTGGGTGTACCAGATCTGTCCAAGCTGGATGAGTTGACCCTCCCGTCCTCCTTTGAATGCAATGGAATGTCTTTCAGGGATGATGATACCGCAGAAGCTTTCAAAGATCTGTCAACTTTTCCTCGTCCCTACAACACATTATTTTTCGATTATTATTACTAGCACTACCATGAACGACAGAAATCAACTTTAAGTATAAAGTTTTACATTGGTAATTAAACATACATTGCCATCGGAATACTGTTGGCTCAGAATGTGGCCATCTGAAATTGGTCTTGACTTTGATGCATGTGCACCTTGCCTCCTTTTGACTGCCACATGATCAGAGTCACCGGAAGAGTTTTTCGTATATTTGGGTACCATTAGATCCGGCACGGAATCAACATCGGTAGACTCTACTGTTGTCCCTTCTACAACAACTGATATTGGAGCTTCTACGAAAGGTCCAACATTAAACAAATTACTACATACCTACTTTAATTAAATACACAATTGCAATTACAACTAGTTTAAATTCCGTACCATTTATAGGTTCCGGCTGAACGACAACAGCGCTGATGTTACTTCTCGAATCATTCCAGTTCGCCTCATCACCCACCGCAACAACTGATATATGGCTTATGTTGAGATCTAAATAGAGATAAATCAAGGTCAGTGTTTCCATTTTTGACAAAAAAAAACTAAGATAGTATATTTAAAACACGCATAGCTGGCAAAGCAGAATACATTTCTTACTTTGCTCGTATATATCTACAGGAGAATGCCTGTCGGACCTCTTCCCCGGATTCAATGGACTTAAAACAACTACTTCGCTGTCATCCAGCTTATATGCCTTTGCAACATCAGTTTCCGGTACACTTGTACTTGACGACTGTGGCGATACAATGTTTCTGCCATCTTCACTCGGTGTATCATTTGAACTTAACCAAGTTTTGTTGGTGCTATTAGCTACCACAACAACTTGATCAGACGGGGATGTGATTGATACATTGTAATCTTCTTTAACAGAGGGTGAGCTGACTGTGACAATTGTCGACGAACTTTCGTTGCTCAATATTTTTACGTCGTCAGTGCTAACGTTAACTACATTGACAGGATCAACGAGTGCAACAGGTACAACAGTGATTTCATCTTTCGAATGATTGTTTCGGCCATCCTTCTTCGGTTTGATAACTTTGCTGTAGATATGGTTTGTTTGTTCCGTTTCGACAGTCTGTGATTGCCGCTTATCGGAATCTAAAACTGCTGGTCCTACGGAATAAAATTGCATATTAGTAATTATCCAAGTACTTTAAATATTAGGAAACTAAATTATGCATTTGTAACATAATTTAAATATTGCTTTACCATTTGAACTAAGGACATCAATGGATATTTCAGGTTTTCTTTCAGCCACAGACTCTGAATTAGTGTCCCGATCACGATGGGAAGTCTTCGATGAGGTAGCTTTCTCCGACTGGCACGGTACAGACGTCACAATCTTGTGATCAACAATGTCTCTCGTACTTTCCACATCAGTTTCATTCCTTCGGGATTTTGAAACCATGTTTGGACTTCCATTAACAACAACTCGTTTACTTTGCTTAGTATCATGAACTGCCGCGGTGTGACTTGAATCTTTGTCGTTTGAACTCGCATCAGTAGTACTGCTGTCGTGAACTACTGGACTTGACTTTCTGTTCTCATTATGCTCATCCACTGTGGTTGACTGCGGATGACTCGATTTGATCTTTTGCTTGTGCGGAGTTGGACTAGAGGTACTTTTCAGGTCACTTCTTTTTGAATCCTCAGGGGATATATTTTCTGTGATATTCATATCACTAGTTGTGGAAGTTGTAGTAACGGATGACGTGGTAACAGCAGTAGTCGGAATAGAAGTATGATGCATACTTTTGTCGGAGGGATGATGTACTGACGATTCACCGTTAGCATGTAATGGCACATTAGATGAACTATTTCTATTAACCTTGTTTGCGGAATTTTGTTTCGCAACATGTTTATCAGGGGCAGGGGGCTGAGGAGCTGGTCGCTTTTCTTTCACTTTCTTATTCTCTTTGTCTCTTTCACCCTGGGAGGGAGAGCCTTGCTTTGTACGTTTTGGCTGAACATCCTCCTCCCCAGCAGCACTCCGCTTCTCCACACTTGCATTTGATAAGGGTGGTGTATCTGGTAGAACGAAAGCGGCTTGATCCGATGGAGTCACGGGAACTGCATGAATAGAAGCAAAATTCAAAATTGGTAGTGTTATATTACAAAGATAAAGATTCTAAATACATTTATATCGTGAACGTACCAATATCTGAAGAATCTGATGCGTCCGCAATTTCCATTTGAAGCTGTGAGGACCTCTGCAAATCAATGAAATAATGATTAGTGGTTTTCAAAATAATGCTTTCGCATGATTTTTCGGGTACTCATTACATAGAAAATTATATGGCTAAAAGTTTAGAAAGAGCAGAATTTCAAAGCATTCCTTAAAATACAAATTATAATTCATTACAAAAAAAATTCATTGCGTACTCGTACTCAAATCTTGCATTTGCATCATTAACGTTAAAAATAGACACATTATTATGGTTTCCGACTACAAAAAAGTATGTAAGCTACTACGTGTTTGAATAAACATAGGACAAAACTACCAAAACGACTACTAACGATTAGCCTTAACACTACAACATGATACTTACTAGGGAAGGTCCTGTGAAAATTGAAATTGAAGCCTGTTTGTTTTCGTTGAAAAATCCAAGATTACAGCTCTGCGTTCGGTTCGGTGCATAGGCTATCGACAGTTAAGTTAAGCAGCAGAACTGGACAGCGTGGGCAAATTAATGTTATTAGAATGCCTCTGCGGTACAAAGTTTACAAAGCAAAGAACCCATACACCATTAAAATTAAAGCATGGTAGTCCTATTATAAAATATATGAACTAACATACACTACATAATCATATTTCTCACTCTTAATTTCATAGTTGTTTCAAATACTTCATTCGGGCATGCTTCTTTAGATTTTAACTAATACTGAGGTAATCAAAAAAACTTCAAACAGTTAAATACACTACGTGTGAAACCACTGTAAATATTAAATTAAATGTGCAACAAAAATAGTTTGCTGTTTTTCTAATAATTGGAAATGGCTCAAAATTATTTATATAAATTATTAGTAATATGTTATGCTATCCATATGAATTTTGGAATATGCTAAATAAGTATAGACGTTCTTTGACAGCCATAGAATATGCGTTAGAAATTAATTATTAATCCAATAATGTTTATGTTCGAAACTTCAGAAAAGAATTACAGCAGTGGATTTGTCATAATATGCCATAAACGAACATAGAGAAAGTATTGCAATAGTTGGGCCAGAGAAGGCTGTCAAAGACCGTGTATGTCAAATGCGTGAAATGAAAAAACTATAAAAAACTACAAGAACATGACTAAGACCCTGCAAGTTTGGAGAGGTCTTACCGGCCTCAGAATCAGCACCCTCAAGTCGACTATATCTTGTTTGACAGTTCTGATAGAGCAGAAGTAGGAAAGACATGGAAAAGGAAACGAATATAGTATACAACACGAGATCATTATCTTCTGATAAAAATTTAAGTTACGATTTAAAGACAGTTGATGGTTTGCAAAGTAATTTTAAGCTGTGATTTTTAACCTTTCACAGTGACAGACGGGTAGTTTAGAAGAATAAGACACATATAATAAGCCAAAAATAAGTAGGTAGAAGTGTGTAAGTGTTAGACTTTGAGACAAAATAAAATCTCGATCTTACCTCAGCCAAGTCGTCTTCTATAACCTCCTCCACTACCTCAGCTTTGAATTCTGCAACAAGGTCACGAACAGGTTTCGAATCTGTTGCTCTAGTTATGAAGGGATGCTGAAATACAAAATATCCAGTTTTTAAGAATTCTTAAAACTTACACTTCACACAATTTGTACAACAATATCATGATGGGAATTAAATATTAAATAGTTACATACATGGAGGAGCTCCTGGGCAGTTGGACGATTATGGGGATCTTTAATCAGGCACTTTGTCAGGAACGAATTAAATTCAGGCGTGTATGAGGTTGGTTTAGTTAGCTTAGGTGGATCACCACGTTGAATTTTTAGTACCACCCTCATCGGGCTCAGTTCGTGGTGTGGAGGTTCCATCTCAGCACATTCGATCAAGGTTATACCAAGCGACCAAATATCGACCTAGTCATAAAATATAAAAAATAAGAAATAAGGTATAAAATATAAGAAAGAAGGTGAAGTATGCAATTTAAGAGATCGCAATGTAGGAAATAGATTTCAATATATTTTCCCACGTAATTTCATTAATCGTACCTTATAGTCGTAAGGATTGTCCTTGAAGGTCTCACACATGACAACTTCTGGAGCCATCCAATATGGAGTTCCGATGAACGTATCATGCTTTTGAAGAGTATACTTGTTTTTCGCGGACACCCCAAAATCCGCTATTTAAAAATAAGAAGGTTACATGCATGCCCGCACAGAAAAAATTAAAATAAAAAACAGATCTGCAATCCAAAATTCCACGAGGCCCCTTACCTAGTTTCACTCCGCCCAAGGCAGTTACTAAAATATTACCGGCCTTCAAATCTCGATGTATCACTTTATTATCATGAAGATAGCTCAAAGCAAGGCATAGTTGAGCGCAAACGTAAGCAATTTGTGATTCCGCGAGAGCGTGATCCAATTCAACCATTATTGTATCCAAGGCACCCCCGTCACAGTACTCCAACAAAAGCTGCTCATTGAGAGGAAGAACAAAACCGTTATATTAGCCTTGTACATTAGCATTTACATCACAAAGCTGAAATACTTATTGACTGGCAACTGTCCAAAAATAACTTCAAAATATTTACCCATAGCTTGCTGTCAAAGCAATACGCGTCAAATAAAGTAACGACATTTGGATGCTTGCAATCAGCTAGGATATCTATTTCAACACGAAAATCGTCCAAATCCTCGTCGTTTTCCAATCGGCACATTTTCGCTGCTGCCAGCACACCAGTCTCCCTATGTTTAGCCTGAAACAAGATCCAAGTTGTTATTTAATGCCCTTCACATTTAACATTTCCAACAACATGAAATTTTTTAACTACAATCCCCATTAACTGCTCACCTTGTAAACCTTGCCAAAAGCTCCGTCCCCAAGCTCGCCAACGAAGTCCCACTGAATAGAGGGATCCGACTCCATACGGAGGCACGCTGGAAGCTTCTTATATCGACTCCCATGAGTACTTCCATCCCCTCGACTGCTGATCCCACTCCCGAAGTTGAGAACCTTCCGTAATCCACTTAAGAACGACATTGTTGCTCCTGCTTTGTAATGAGCAACTTATCAAACAAGTTCCTCATTTGTTTCAAACCATTATGTTTGAAACCTCTCAGAACGTTTCACACCGATGATGACTCACCACTCACGCTTATCTTGTCTCATCAACAGACAAGGCAAGTCGGTGGTAAACTATTTAGACAACTATCTTAATCAGTTTATAACATAACAGCAACACTAAAGTTCATTTCCGCTAGTCCACCTCCCGTAACCTAGCAACCAAGCGTAGCTGTCACCGACAAGTTTTATTGGTTCCCAGTGCCCGGAAACCTTCCTCAATTAAAGGCTGGCATAAATTCTCGCCAGACACTGCACACAGTTGGGCTGACAGTACAAACATCAGCAAATGACTCATTAAAAATAAGTAATCTAATTCCTCCACCGAGAGTGTTTAGCTAGCAGTAGTTGGTAGCACTTATTTATCTAAATCTAATTCCCAATTAACTCGTAATATTAACTCGTCGAAACGGAAGACAAAGATTAGCAATTAGGTTACGACGCTTGGCATGATTCCTTTTTATTAAATCACATTTTTTGAGCCACTTAAGTATTACGCTACAGTCGATCCCATATTTATCAGATGATAACTTCATCCCCACCTTATCATCTATCAGTCTATTCGTTTTTTATTAACTTCAAAAAGCTTTATTTCTCCCAATCAGTCCAACTCATTAAATCTAAGCTTTCTTTACATCCATCATCATCCCAGTTAAGACTACACACTTGACTTACAAAAATAAACAAATCCAACAAGAGTCAACATTCACTCCATCCAAACTGAATTCCAGATGACTTGGAGGAGCTTCTCGTGAAAACATATTAAATTAAGTTAGTGACGCACTCCAATGTCTCCAATCCAAACAAAACTCTGTCCTTCGCTTCATTCCCCAACAAAATCCTCTTGGTCAAGTGTCAATCCTCAAACCTTTATCCATCATCAGATAAGGCAGATAAAGTCCAAGCTGTGAAGCTGTCACATCCCTTATCTTCGATT
>JAQGAG010001339.1:0-10375 GCA_034696835.1 Lepidocyrtus lignorum | reverse complement strand
AAGTGGCTAAATGCTTTCTATGAGTTACTGCTCACCGTCGAAGGGAGCAAGTTTACTCTGTCCGTGAATGGCTGGTTTTTTTTCGAGGTGGAATGGATTGGATTGGATTGAAATGGAAAACTTCATCCATGCTTCATGCTTACGGCATCCATCCACATAAAACATTTGTAGAAATTGTTTTAATGTGACCTCGTGAAAAGAAATGACATGTGTCTTGGATATATTTTTTCTCTGTATTTTATGCCGATCGTAATAGTAAATAATGCAATCGAAAATGTGAAGTGAAAAATGGCTGAACTGATTTCCACGAAGTTTAACAGTTATACTTATACTTAGGTTGGTTGTGTTGTTATTGCGCAATTTTTCGTAATAAACGTCATCGTAGAAAAAAAATAGTTTATTTGCAATTTCAATCCTAGCTCATATCATGAAAAAAATATTGTACCTATTTCATTTTTATGCAGAACTCATGAAGAAATGCCACCAAAGAAAGAGCTCCACCTTATCAAAAATGAATAACGAGCTATTTTAGATATTTTTTTGTGAAATGACAGCAAAAATTCAAGATAAAGCTGAATTACTGAATTATTATAGCTATCGCATAATTTTTCTTCCTGTTGCATTAATATGGCTTGGGTTATCTATTAAATATGGTGATAAATGTCACTGGGCTTATCTGATATATGACAACTTTTCATTTCATTTCATTTCGATGATGATGATAGAAGAGGTCATCGCTTCTCTAAAAATGTCAGCTAGAGATTATGTATGACCGTAGTTGCACTTGGCATGTATAAAAAAATGCTAGAATTTTGCAAAAAAAAAAATTTGATATTGGCTATACATATCGACTATCGAGCACTATTACAATTTGCAATTGTTCAATTGGCTCCCAGACATATTTTTTTATTGTTGGTACGTGCCCAACATAATGCCATCCCATCGCCATCATGACATTATTGCTTTTGCTACCAAGTTGAAGTTGAAACCGCCTCGAGGCTCATTGTCAACGAGTAATTAGTTTCGTATTTATATTTTTTTTATATCTCGGCTTCTACTGCCATTGCAAATTGTGAAGAAGTTAAAAGATAAGTGTGACAACAGAAAGGCGGTTCTGAGAACACACTTTAACAGTTTTAAATGTCTAGTGAAGATAAGCTTCCTTTAGAAAAAATGAAAATCAGATCATGACATCCGGCCGGCGCTCGTTTAACTAGGTAAAGTGAAATTAATTAACATATAGCTACGAGTATGTATTCACTTTCATTGAAATATGACGAGCAAGAGCATAATAATAGATATATCAGACATACAGGCACCTGCAAGAACCTGCAAACCTACCAAGAACCAACCATGTTGGGTGGGTGGGAGGTAGTATGATCATCAGTACAGTAAAATAAATTCCCATGGAGGGAAAGACAATGCCTTAATGGCTCCCCTCCTATCATTAGAAGAATATTTAACTTTTGTTTTCATCTAGAGTATGCGGGGGAGGACGATGATAATGATGAATGAGCTGGGTTTATATTATTCTCATTCTCACTTTTTCCTCCCATTTGCAATTGCAATTGCAGCTATAATATTGCAATGAAATATGGTAAGGATAAGAGCTAACAGTGCTTATCAATACTCGATGTCATCTTATTTTCCCAGGGCTAAAGGTAAATATTGAATGAAATATGTACACATGGGTTGGGTGTGAACTCATTTCATAAATTTCTCAGGCTAAACAGAAAAGCACATGGAAATATTTCGACATTGACGTAGGTAAACTAAAAAAAAACTGCTCATATTCTTCTGAAATTATAATGCTTACTACATTTAACTCGCCGACTATGTTTATGTTGATGGTCAAATGACTTAGCTTCAAAATGAAATTTCCACGTGAGTTGGATTTTAATTGCCAAGTCCTTCACGTTAACTTGTTAACTATTACCCCCTCTGGGATAACAATAAAAAATATGGATATATTTGTGTTGAGGGATGGATCAATACAATTTGCAACATTGCAATTTATGATATGGACCATTTCTCCCCACAACGATTTCTACAACCCATTCATTTATCACAAGGAAAAAATAGAAATCCATTTTTCTTTCCCATTTTCTACAATTTTCTGAGATATGATTATAGTTACTTTGATGAACTCTTGATCTGATAGGGATGGATGATGATGATAGGATGATCGTTGATCGTTGTGCAATGGAAAGTTGCAAGAAAAAATATGATTTTTTATCAGAAAAAATGTAACATGAGCCATCAGCCATGTATTTTATTTATGTACGGAAAAAACAAACAATTTGTATTTGTATCGTATCTTGTACGAATAATCCATCAAGCCAAAAACCAAACCAAACCACGAAAGACGAAAACGAAATGAGATTTTGAGGAATTAGCTTAGGAATCGGCTGAATGCTGAATTCTAAATGAGAATTTTAAGATGAGCTATGACTTAAATGGTGAGTTTTTGCTCGTTAAAAACAACTTGTGTTGAAATAAGGAAAAGTCAAATAATCTGATGCAAAAAATTAAGATCATTAGGATAATTGGCAATTTACATGCGAAAAAAAATATTCTTTCCTCCGAAATTGAGAATTGCATGTGAGATGATTAGGTTAAGATGTTATGATGACCAGTCTGATCTAATATGATATGGGTCATTTCATCCAAGGCTATATTTTGAATGGAAATTGCGTGTGGCAAAATCATCAACAGATAATTATTGCCCGGGGGAGGGGAATGAATGTGTAACGGTTCATTTCACCGATATATGGACGGGATGACGGATCTCATGATCAGGATTTTTAAGTCGAGTTGGATGACGATGGCAGGACCTGATGATACCTGATCATGGTCTGGGCCTGATGATGATGATGATATGAATTGAACGTCTTTTCTTCATACAAAAACAAAGTCCAATCCAATCATGCCCGTTTTTTTCATCGTCCACCTCCTCAAAAAATGTGTTACGATACGCACAAGCCATGTTGCCTTTAATGTTGTTGCATGGTTGTTTGGCGTTTGGCCCACAGGGCATATTATTCATTTTGCACTGACTTTTTTTTATGTGGTCCCCACAATGAGAGTTTTGAAGACTACCCTGAATGTATTTAACAAGGGAAGAGAAAAGTCCCGTAGAGTTTTGGCCAACATCATCATCATCACCATCCTCAGCATCAACATATCCTCATTATTCCTCATCAACATAAAAACATTTCGAGATGAAGAACTTTTCTTGAAGAATAAAACGTGATCTGATCCTGCAGGTTGCAAAGGATCTTTCAAGATGCAATAAGCAAGATGAGGACAAGTGAAATATCTTAAGCCTCCAAAGATGATGATGGTGATGATGATGATCATCATCAGGTCCTAAAAAGTCCTGTATAATAATGAGCATTATTTTGCTACAGGTTTTTTTCTCCTTTTTACTACTTGCCTAGATATTTTGTCGTTGTTTTTGATTTGAGCCAAGTTGGATTATTGAATGTGTTTGGGAACGAGGGTGTGTTAAAATGTTAATCAGGAATATAAAAAGAAACCGGCTTTAGCTAAAGTATCCTTAATCCTAATCATGATGTGATGTGATGGTGGCGATGATGATGATGTGATGATGATACTCGTCGTGAATGTAATGTGAGGACCTGAGGACCTTTTTTTTCTTACGGGGATGGGGAATGGCGACAAATGACTACAATCTAAAATTGCAAGTTGCAACAATGTCCATTCTAAAGTATTTGTAAGTAGTATTCGTGCTTGGATCATGAAATGATAGTTGTGGTGAAAGAAATGGCTATCGATATTAGCTATGGCTTATTAGCATTTTTGAATTTTAAACACTGCAGAAATATATTATGTGAAGCTAGCCATTTGCTATTTGACAAGTTGCCACTTCAAAAAATTCAAATGAATGTCTGAGAATGAGAATGGATGGATGGTTTTTGTGTCATTCTTCCTCATCGATCATCGACGTGATCAGGGATTGTTTTTTAAAAATATGCTTATCAGATGGCTTGGGGATTCCGATAAGAATGCCAAGTCGTGAATTTGAATTCGTGATCTATGGAAAAAATTCCTAGGGGGTGAGGAAAGCATCTAAAAAATATTTGTCGACGGGGCCATTTCAATTTCTCTCGTAAATGTAAAATTACCATATTTTCTTGAATTCTATTCACCTGTTTGTATTTTTTATAGGTCCTTTCCCCCGAGGATCACTTTAGGGGTCTTTAAAGTCTTAAAGACATCCTATCCTGGTCACTTTTACACTTTCCAATAAAGTTCACTCACTGTCACGTGCACTTTTAGTATCCAATCCACCCGGCAATGCAATGTAATTGCTTGCCAAATTATCTTTTTATTATCTTCATTTCATCCAATTTCCTTGAATTTTGGATTCAGCTCAAAAACCCCCAAAAATATGAAGGCAATGACCATCATGGGCCATGGACCAGGAACCACAAGTCACAACACGGTAGAGTGCAATGCTCACGGTAATTCATTTGCACAGGAAATGGCTTCATTCACTTTTATTCACCCTTTCACATTCACTTCTTCCCTCCGTGACACTTCGTCAGCTTCACAAAAATTTGACCACTAAGGAAAATATACGGCTCCAGCCCACACAATTACAAAATATTCCGAAAAAATATTACAATTTTTTGGGGGAGGAAATGGGTTTAAAATATATTCTGATCCTTTTACTTCTCTGCCAAAAAGATCACCCTTTAAGATTCTCTGTCTTTTTTACACTGTAACAGTGAAGCAGAGCATGCAACAATTGGTCCGGTCTCACAGGTATGATGATATGAAAGGCAACACACTTTGCTTATCATATAAAAATTTTACCTGTGCAATGATGTTACCTGTCTCCCCTGTACTGAAGCACTGACGATGAGCTGAGGGAAGGTAACGTCTTCGCATCTTCCTCCACAACACGTTCATATCTCAAGAAGGGTGCATAAGAAAAATGCATTAAGGGTTGATATGATATGGGATGGGGTTGATGTTCATTTCATCGTTCATCTCAAGCCATATTCTTAACAATGCTCAACAATGCAAAGGGAATTTTGTATATGGCGATGATAATGATGGTGGTGCTCGAGCTTCGGGCTCAATGTAAAAAGTAGGCTGTATAGTGACTTGATTTGCTCATAAGAATCCATCTATAACACCTGAAGAAGGATTTGAGTTTTGTGAAGAGAAGGTCCGTAATCCGTGATATCAGGTACGGGCTATATTGCACGAAGCATTGCCTAAAAAAATCATTCAATGTTCACGTAATTTCAGTTAGGTTTGAGAAGGGGATTTTTTGTGTGGATTGGATTACGGAATACGGAGGAATGAAATGAGATGAAGAAAAACTCGACTGGCTTAAGAAATATAATGAAGACGAGAGCACTTTAAAATTCGTTAAGAGTCTTGTAGGGCATCGGCATAATATTATTTTGTATTGGTGGTGGTGATTTGGGTTTGGGGAAAGGAGCAGGAATAAATAAGAATGGAATTAGCCATGTAATGACATACACCATTAGGGAGCTCAGTGAAGTGATCAGTGATCACGATCGGATCATACGAAAACCATCTATTTCTCGTGTTTCCTGTAATGAGCTCATATTGTCTTGGCTTATTATGCACGGATAGGAAGAATGCAAGGAAAAATCTTGATTTGAGGATATTTCCGGTTAATTCCAAGGAAGCTGGATAGGATTTAGGTATGATAGTATAATATGGTTTTAACAATGAAACGATGAGACATGAAGTAGGCAGGTAGACGCGATATAAGAACGGAGACGACAAGTGGACTCCTTCAACTTATTCTATGCTTTTACAATCGAATCTACATTCATTCATATCTCAACATTCCTCGCCTAATATTACTTGACCCTCTCACCCAAATACCGTTACCTGAATTCAGTGAATTCTCTCAGCAGCACATGAGCAGGACATGAGGATGATGATGATGATGATATTACTTGCTCTGACTCTTATTCAAAACATGCAAGCAGAAAGATGTTAGACCTTTCATAAAAGTGAACGATGATGAGGAGGAGGAGAAGGATGCACTGGGCACTAAAAAGTTAGACAAGTTAGTTAAAAGCACATCTTGAATTAAATGATAGAGAAATGCATCTTCTAACATCTTACAACACGAACTACACTTATTTTACAAATGGAAGTACATAATGCGACTAGGTAATAGCTAGCATGGGAGGGAAAAACCCTACGACGACATAAAACGTGTTGGCAATGTCAAAATATGAAAGATCGAAGGATGCGATATAAAATTACATTAATTAAAAATTAATTAAGTTAATATTGGCCATTCAGTACAATTGATGATGATCGATCATAAATACAGTATAAAAAATGCATATGACTTGGACTTAAAATATTTCTAATTAGACCCAAATATGTTTGTATTTACCAATTCGCATTAAAAGAAATCAACACAATGCAATAACAACAGATAACTTTCAATTACATAGTCAAGAACTTAGAATTTTTATTTTCAGGTCTTTTCCCCTTTCCCCATTATTTTTTATCCCCACAAACAAAAATTCATGCAACTTTTTACTATTGATTTATAGTAGCCCGCTATATATACCTCGTTCGTATAATGTCGTATAGTATATAACCAATCACAGACACATAAATTACTTATGTGACATGACATATTTATCTTAAACCGAAAAGAACTATAATTCTGGTTTGCTATCTTTAGTTAAAAATTGCTTTTGTGAATATTTTAAAACTAATTCAGCGCTGAAACATGATATCAATATCATAATATCATAATGGTAATAGCGATTCGCTTCATGATAATATTTTTTTTATAATTCTTGATAGATTTTAGAATCCAATCGACTCTACGTACCTAAACCTAATTCTATAAACTTACAATTAGCTTCTGTGGCAAGTGCGAGGATATCTCACGATTTACTTAATGAACACTATTCATTCCGCACCTTTGTGAGTTTCAAACTAGCTTTTTTACGAAAGACATGAGCCATGAGTATCGGCTTTGGGTACAAAAAATAATTTACTACATATAGGTAAGTAAATAACGAGCATTGAAATATAGAACCATATTATTGGACACCCACAGAACCCCAGTCCCCGTCCCCTTTATAAAAACGACCAACAACCCAGTCCATTTGTCAGCATCCAGATCCAAGTAAAAAGTGACATCCAGGAAGGGATTCTGAATGACTAGAAGCCTGCCGGTACTTATCAAAGTAATAACCGAAATCGATATGATCCATTTTCTCCACAATGACGGCACACTTCTCCAGCTTCAACTGTTTCAGTGGTTTCTTCAAATGGAGATGGAGACGAAGCACATTGCTCAATCCTAAGCCATACAGGAATCTTTCCTTGTCGGTAAATGAGGAGTTCGGGAGAGGTGCGGAGGTCTTGAATTGGATACTTCTTAACTTCATCGCCTTGACTTTTGCTTTACTTGTACTTTTCGCGGATGTCCTTCTTCTGAACACGGTTCGTTGAGTTTGCTTTTTTGGAGGTGGATATTCTTGGTAGTCGTCGGCGTCAGCAAATCTCACTTTCTTCGTGGGCGACGACGACGCGCCTCCTCCTCCCCCCATTGAAGAGCCTCCATCCACTAAGGGCATGAGATCAAGGAGCTTGGCCTTCGGATGCTTTGTTTCCCGGTGAAGGTATAAGTCATCCTTGGTCGTCCATGTGTAATTGCACTGGCTACAAACGGTCTGCAGCAAAGCGCTCAAGCAGGATCTCGATGGGGAGGATACTAGTGGAGGGTTTCGTTTACGCTCTTCTTCCTCCCTCTTTCTTTTAGAAGGTCGGGGCATCGGGATGAATATGTTGGAGAAGTCGTCATCCTCCTCAACTTGGATGAGGGTTGGAGGTGGCCGGACTGGACGTTTAATTGGGGAGCATGATGAACTGGAGGAGGATGGAGGCATCGGTAACATGATTTTGTCAAAATTTCGGGCTCGCTTCTTCTTAGGCTCCCTCGCTGTTTTTGACTCGGACTCGGAAGATGAGGAGGCCTGAACTTTCTGCAGACGGGTGTTTGGCTTTGGAAATCGTCCAACTGCGTAAATATTATTATTATTAAGATTAGTTAATCCACACATTTAACTTTAAAATAAAATAGCAAATATTTTAAATAAAGCTAATTGTTTTGTTTTGCACATACGGCGATATTCATCATATCCTTTCTCCACATTTAAATGATGAAACTCGATGGCAGTTTTGGCAGCAGGATTGGAGCGCGACGCCTTGAGACTGGCATGATTCAACTGGATCTCATAACATTCCAGGATATGCGTTATGTGCGGTCCTCGATAAGTGCGTAATGGGGTGCTGGGTATGACACGACGGGCTTCAGCTTCACCAACATCTGCCCCTAAGGACATGGCGTCAACATCAGTCTTAAAGGTTCCACTGGAAGAAGAAGGGACGACTTGTGGATTATTGTCGTCATTTCCTTGTGAAGATTGCTTCGCCTTGGCCGCTGAGATCAATGGATCATTGTTAAAGTTACAGTTGGAGGGTATTTCCGTCCCGTGCACTGTGATTTCGTGCGCCGCGCACTGGCTCAACTTGAGGAAAGGTCGCTTGCAAGTGGGACAAGAGAAATTCTCTCCGAACACATGGCGCTTGATATGGAAGAGGAACAAGGGTCTGTCATTGAACACTCCGAGCTTTTTGTTGGGGCAGCGATAGCAAATCATGGATCTGGACTCATCCCCCTCATCGTCCTCCTCCTCGTCGTCATCTAAGGTTATCACGTCAACTGCTTCATCACTGTTCCAATCTTCTACTCCGGATCCAGATTCAGATTCGCTGCTGTCGTCGGATTCCTCGAACTCAGCAGCGGTTGATTTCGATTTTGTAGGGGCTTCAGTACTTCCTTCCTGATCCCCATTCTCTATACTGACGATGTCATCATCCGACTCCCCAGATTCATATTCGCTACCCTCCGATTCCGAGGAGGACTGTGACTGAGATGAAACTAACGACGCTGGAGGTGGTGCTATATTTCCTCCATCATTTTCCTTAACTTCCTCCATCTCCTCATCGTCATCATCTAAAGTTATCACTGCGACCCCTTCCCCGTCGCCATCATCCGAGTCCTCAGAATCTGATTGGGAGTCGCTGCCCATTGAGCGTGGTCCACTTCCACTGCCTCCATCTTCCCCTCCCATAAGGGAGCCAGCTTGCTCAGATTCTCGACTACACATTAACATAATTTAAATGTTTAAATATCTTTTGGCTCGTTTAAATTACAAATTAACAGCTGTGCCTGCGTCTACTCCATTTTTAACCCATCAAAAACAAAACAATGGAAGCAGCTGATCAAGAAGATAATAATACGAAGCCCATTTTAAATTGAGTTTAGTTAACTATCGTCTATCCATTCCATTGTGGATAATAGTTTTCCCTCCAAACTTCCTACCAATTAATTTATTTAATTTTCTAAATTTAATTAAACATCGGACATTTTAACGTACGTCCAGTTTGGCAAGCAAGCCATGTGTAAACAAAATGGTAAATGTATTCATTCATTCAATACACCCATGCCATATATCCCATCTGAGCGAAGCATTGCAATTTGCGATGCTTATGTGAAAGCGAAAGGGCCTTGGGCACGTTAGGCATGTAAGCTTGTTGATGACTTGTTGAATATTATTTCCGGTAGAGGGCGCTTGCTGCAACTTGTTAAATAAGGAACTTACAGTTTCTCTTGATGAAATGAATGATGAAAATAATCCGAAAATTTCGAATCCCGATCCCCGATTCCGGATCGTAGCGTTAGCCAAATAGGTATGCGTAATTTTACTAATTTTTACTTCGATGAGTTAAGATTATCATAATTAATTGTAATTGTGTTGAGTTCATGTCAATTTATTTGATATCGCCATTAATCTAAAAATCTAATAATCATTTTAAAATTTGGACGTGTGTATTTATTTAGTATTTTTGCTTTCGTTTCAATCCATTCGCATTCACCAAACCATGCATGAGCGACATTATCCAGTTGCTGTTGCTGTATAAAGAAAGCCGGAGCAAAAAAGGGAAAAAAACTCAACGAAAAATGTAAATAAGCTTAAAATTCATCTTGTTTGACGATGCGGTGATTTAAAAGGTATTTACGGATATAACAATTTAATAATGAATGCTCAGCATTCAATACCCACATCGGACTAGGACATTTTTTCCCGATACCGATACTGAACCAAAAATAATCCAAATCCAAATCCCCCCAAAAAATAGAAAGCTAAAAAAAGTTCCTTTCATAGCTTTATTTATACCTTTCCTTTCCTTCTGCTAAATACCAACAATTTTAACATTTACCAACATGATTATCCCATTTGGATTGGCTCAATTGGCTGAA
>JAQGAG010001338.1:0-10375 GCA_034696835.1 Lepidocyrtus lignorum | reverse complement strand
AAAGTTATCGTGCCTACGGACAGACGGACAGACGGACATCCAATCGATCGCTATACTAGCTTTCAGCTACGTAATAACGGCGATAGTCATTCCTTTACTTATCTTGTTTCTTTTTTTCAAAAAAAAAAAGTTCACACAAAAGTAAAATAATCATCCTTATTGATAATTAGAGCACGAAAGAGGGATATTTCAATGTTACAGAGAAGGATGATAGTCTGTGTAAAAAAATGTAATGCTTTATGTAGATATCTACACGTCTTCCTCAATTTAGTACCTGGCTATACATCTCCCACTTTCCATCCCCAACTTCAATTCTATCACCTCTCCTTTCACTTGTAAGTTTAGTCGCGCTGAGCGGACCACTCATCCCCATCATCATCACCTATCACCTTTCCCCTCCACCAAATTTGCCAAGCTTTTTACCTTCCTCTAAAATGTAATATGGTAGGCTTATCACAAAATATTTGATGTGTTTAAAGGTGCAACTCAAGCCTAGCCAATATTTGCGTGTCTATATCCCTTAGATTTTTTCCTACCTCCGGAAACCAATTTATATCTTGGAGCATGCTGGCCATGTCATGCATAATAGATCCTTTCAGGGTACTCCCATTTTCCTTCAATGAATGGATGGGAAAACTATAAGCCATGGAAGTCACCTTCTTTTTTCAACCTGATAAAAAACGACCGGGACCTTCCTTGCCTTACTATCTCTTACAACAACTCATACCAATTCATCTGCCAACGGAAAAAAGAAACCTCCAATATCCAACATGGGGGTCGTAAAGTGAAACAGATATGGGGCCTTTCACTTCCGGAAAAAATAAACTGCCTTCAGAACATTTCCACGGGTATGATACAAACCATTATAATGGCTTTTGGTAGGATAACACTTAAGCTATATAATATATGACATGGTTTATGCCATTCCTTACAATTTTCCTACTTACTTCCAAGCTCATAATCCCAATCCCTTCCAATACTAAACTGGTTAGGGCTTACTTACAATCTAAAATGTAATTGGAACTGGAACCTGAAGCTACTCATGTCCAATATGTTGTAGGGCAAGATATCCAACAACAATCCCAGTATCGGAGTCTGCTAATCTAACATGCCTTATTTTGCAAAAATGTTCCAACAGAAAAGGTTCACTTATTGTGTGGACCCCTCCAACAAACCATATATATGCACGGGAGCATTATTGCTTTATCGCATTTCACATTCGTATAACAATCTACACGAGATTTTACAAATGAGGAGGAACTCCTGGAAAACTTGATGTATCCGCTGCTTTCACTTTAGCTCCATTTGCCATTCCTAATGCCTTTTCTTTTCAAAGTGAGTTTCTTTTGAGAATTTTCTTTTTAGAGATTGGGCTAACTCACTAAAGAGCATAAGAGTATTATATTATATAAAGTAGCCTTCTTTAATGTCTCAAGAAACAATATTATACATATATGATTGAAAGAAATTCTCCTTCTTTTATTATTGTTGGAGGAGGAAGAAAGGAGGCTCAACAGAGTGCAAAAGTGTGCTCACTCACGAGCCATTTCTCAGAAGTCAACTTTTAGCCACTCTAGTAAAAATGGCAGAGCAAAAGGTGGGGACCGGCAGGTCACGCAATCCCATTCCCCTCCTTCCATATATTAACACGGGAATCAGCTACAGCTCCCGACAGATTAATTACCTTTATTTTCACCTAGTAAAAAATGGAGAAATATATATCATGTTTTTGAGCAGTTTATGCTAATTTCATAGCTATTTTACAGCCCTACACATATGTGTACATGGATATATTTACTACAAGGAGTCAACTTTCTTCCTTGAACTTCCTCTTCGACATGCATGACGAAATGGCTCGACAGGAGTTTATTTTGATAAATGTGATGCCGTAATGAATGGCTATATGAGCTATATACTATGGAAATAGTGGAAGTTGAAGGGAAAATCTGGTAATTTTAGCAACTTTCTCCAAGCTTAATTTTCAGCCCAACCCATGTGTCACTTTGAGAGAAAAAGTCAAAAATTTAGTTCAGTACTGAGGATCATATTTCAGCAAGCAACTCATTGTCAGACCTAGACCCAAGTTGGGTCACAGTACTAAAATAGCGCTAAACAACATGCTAGCTCCTTAAAAAATACTAAAACGAGTTAAAATTCTATTTTCACGTTGGAATTTATACATTCACGCATGCACCAAATATATACTTGCCTTCGCAGTACATATATTTTCTTTAACATGTCATTATCAAAACCATGAACCATGAAATTTGATGACGAGGATGGTGCTGTACGTTGCCCGGTGCTATATGAGCACACGTGGCATGTGTCAGAGCAATGAACCTATTTAGCAAAAATTAATGGAAGTGAACCAGATGCATCTACTTATTTGATATTTTTATGCGTAATATGCAGTTCTTTAAAATTCTAAAATGAGAACAACGGGTTTGCATGCAAAGCGAAAACAGTAATATCTCGGTGTGAGGTTCACTTCACAAGCCTCACCTTTGAATAAATTTAACATCTGAATCAACAAAACTGGAAAATTGGTTGGGGTTGAGACTTCCGTGTTTCTTAATTTCTCCCTGTCAATTCGAATGATTAGTATTTTCTTGCCTACAAATGTTTCCTCTACAGTGTCTAAAGAGCTTTACAGACCTACATTATGAAGAACTATTTAATAGTTTTAAAATTTGTTAAGGACTGCAGGGCTACACTTGCTTATCGATCAGTAACCATCTACCCAATAAATTGAAAATGATAGATGCTTAGCGCTAATCAAATCAAATGGTCCCCTGAAACGAAAAAAAAATGCATCCATACATCCGGCGACCCACGTAAAAATGAATCTGCTACGTGGTCCAACAACAAAACAACGAATTATACCTGGCTATTTTAGCGCATTGTGGGAAAACATTTCATGTGAATATAAGTCGAGTCATTCTGCTTCTTTCCAAGAAAAGAATGAACCATCTTGCAAAAACAATTCTATACGAATCACATAAATATCTTCAGAGGATTACATATAGACTCCAATAAGATCAAGCTGTTTTGGAAACTTTCCACTCCAAAACTTACTGGAAGGAGAGAAATAAATAAACTTTTCCAATAACCTCCAGATTTTTTTCTCCATCGATTTATTCCTCTCTTCCAAATAGAAAATAACATTAGCGAATTATGTAGGTTCCGATGCAATCATGTGATGGGAATTGTTTGGTGATGTATTGCAATCAACTACTAAACCACCTTGTAATGATTACCGATACCTAATCCAAATAACTTCTTAAAACTAATGCAATCAAAAGAGTCAAACTTTTTCTGATGATTCACCCACCCAAACAAGCCAAGGACATTGCACTATTTTTCTCAGAAATTACCGCAGATGTATTTGATAACTGACATTAACATTATGTGACATGTTAAGCCACTCCATAATTTGGGAAAATTGGTTTCAAAAGAAATTGCAAAATCCATTCTTCTTATATAAGGTATCCATCAATAGGTTAAGTACTTTTTGGGGGGGGGCAATGTAATAATAACAATAATTCATTATTTCCAAACCTGAAGAAGTGCAGGCAAAGTTTCCGCATGATATTCCCTCAGCATGGAATTGGTTCCTCGAAGTTGTTGGATGTAAGCGTTATGGGCCTCATAGTATTGAGCGAGAGATTGGTTCGAGACCAACTGGATGTGCTGCATACATGCCTCACAATAGTCGCGGTAAGCCTATTCAATAGCAATAAAAAAGTAAAAACCCGCAAAATTTTAGCCACTTTCATAAACTTCCCCATCATCATTATCATCATCATCATCATCATGACCCCTTCCCCGAATTTCATATGACCAGTAACAATAACGGCACTTGGTACAAATCATAAGGAAAAAAATGTGAGAAAGTAGTCATTTGAGAAATATTAATAGCCCCATTCTCATTATTCACAATTGATATCATAATTATTGTTATGAGTTGGTTCATTGCGGAAAAAAACTACTTTTATTTTTATTGCTACTTGCATACAAGACCATTAAGATATAGGCTATATAACATTAGAAATGTAGGATGATCCCACTCAATATATACTTTTTCTTACTTTTGCAAGAAGCGCTTCCGTTTTGCTAAGAACAGTCTCAAAACTCTCTCGATGTGCAAACACTTTCCGTGACTGAATCTTGAGGCAAAATGTTTTCTCCAGTAGTGGTCGGGCCACCTGTAAAAAAAAAGTGAGCATAGAATAGAGAAAAAAAGATCCACATATTATTGTTATTACCATCCCCTGCACGTGTTCAGACTATTTATAGTCTAGTCGGTTGAGAAAAACAACAGCTTGAGCATACAACATCCCATTATCCTCATCCTAGGAAAATAGACAATTTTTGTTTTTGCTGACGCAAGCAACGGCCTAAAAGCTTTCTCAAATAGTCCTCCTCCTTTACGAGGCAATAACTCATGGTTAGAGTTATCAACTTTGTTCGAGGTAAAGAATGAATTTGTCCGGGTTTGTCTTTGATTGTGGCTGCGAGAAAAATTTATCAGCTTCGGCCTACATTTTTAATTGCTTACTCCCTTCGTAAGATAAGCTCCTTCAATTATGTTGTTGGTTCTACCAATTTGGCTTGATTTCCGAAAGTCAGTGTTACTCATATCTGTAAATTACATTCGTTTGCAATAAAATATTTAAATTAACATGCAACGTACTTGTCTGGCAAGGGACGCTGAAATATCGGAATGAGCTTGAGAGTCCAATTCTACTTCTTGAAGAAGACCTTCCCATATCTGGAACATGGCACTGTTGCAAGGTGGCCTAGACGGAAAGAAAATTGAAAAAAAAATATATATTTATCTTACTTGAGTACAAAACATGTCATTATTTTTATTGATTAAATTAACCCAAACTTAAGATGTCTTATCATCATCCTTTACATTTTCTCTGATTCATCTAATTTTCTACGCATTATATTTTTTTCCTTTTCAGTCCTTTTCATTTAGACAAAGAAAGATTTTGTCAACAATGTGGACCTACATAATGAATGTCAATAGTGAAAACAAATATGTTGATACAAAGAACCTTTTTCCTAAAAATGGGGTTTACGTATGAGTCATCGTCATGTTGAGTTAAGAAGATTAGGGTAAGCTAAATAAAAAACGTTATGTACCTATGAACCTAGGTACATTTTTAGTTCCTGTTTTTTGTCCGCTCTTGACCATGAACAATGCATGATTTTCTTTTCAAGTAAAACACGATAAAACTGAATAAAACTTGATTATACTTACTGACAGTTTGACCACTTAAAATGTGTAGGTAGGTATGCAATGCAATGATTTCAACCAAATAATTTTTCATCGTCTCATGTTTCCTTTTTGTATAGTAATACCTAAACCTTAATATTCATTATAATTATCTGATGGACAAACTGCAGACTATAAAAATGGACATCGTGACAATGTCCTGGAACAGAGGTTGTTGAGCTTTTGCCAGTTCTTGTGTCCTTCACTGCCCTTCAGTTGAATTGAAATCTGAGACTTTTGTGTACGTTAGGTTGTAGGTTGTAGCTAAATTTCATCTAAAATGGAAATGGCTGCTCTGTTGCGATCATTGAGTAAGATAGATGAAGAACTGGATCGCTTCGACATGGAGATCGTAAAAACAGTGGTAAAATATTGGAATATTATTCCGTTGTGAAAATGTTAAAAAATAGTTCTCGATCAAAAAGTTACTGAATCATATTCTGTGAGACATTAATTTATTTTTTCTTCATTTGTGTTTTTATAAATAGCCCCTGTATGGGAAGAAGACGTTCATCTGGGAAGTGGAGTCAATTGATCGAGTAATGGCTGATGGGGTTCAACAAGCCATCACTTGCGAATTTGAAATAGGCCATGAAAACCTGTCCAGCACAAACGGAGGACACCCAAGCAAGAAAAATACTCCTCACTCCAACTGGAAGCTGTCTCTGGATTTGGTTGACATTGAGCCTGCAATCACTGTGGAGAAGGTCAACCCAACTGATAAAATGCTCTACTACAAGCTATCGATCAAAGCGATGAAAAGTCTAACTGAGGAGACTGATGTTATCAGTAAGAAATCCTAAAATATTTAAAATCCTGATGGTGATAAGTGAGAACTAATCGTGTTCAATTTATATTTAAAAAAATATTAAAATGATTTTGTGTCTAAAATTTTCAGGCTTCCCAAACGCCAATCTATTCTACGAGGCTCCCTGCAATGATCGGAAGTGCCAATCCAAAGATCACAGGAAGTTTTCTCTGCACAAGCAGCTTGACTATGGATGCAGCTACACGACTTGGTTCAAGGAAGTCCTGGCCGGCGACTCATTACTGCTCAAGGTGGATTTTGAGACTTGCGAATCCGTCTCAACCTACCCGACTTTTGACGAGATAAACGACTTCTAATATAATACTTAATTCACTTATTTATCGTCTTTTCTTACCTTTCTTTTCGAAGTTCCGCATTGCGTTTGCGATAATTTTCTATAAGCATTTGTAGTTGAACTGCATGCTGTTCATGGAGTTGGGAAAGTTGTTGAGTAAAGTCCGAAACTGAAAGTAAAATAAATCGATTCAACATTAATTTTTATTGTTATGTGTATTTTTTTCCTGCAAGATTGCATTTCGTATAATATGGGATAAATGCCCTACATTTTCTGACATACATACGCACATTTTAACTGGAGTGGGTTGGATGCATTAAAGTGAATGGAAAAACGATTCCGTTTTTTGTCAAATAATGATCTATAGCAATGTTACATTAGGCATATGTTCATAGAACCTTAAGGATGTAAAAGATATAACTTGGACTTGGACTATATAACTCATTTGGATTTCTGACAGATGACAAATGATGCTAGCAATTTCAGATTTGCTCCGTTGTTCATCAACAGATTAGTACAAAATTCCTAAGCGATAGCTCATATTTCCCCGAAAAAAATCCCGGGCATTTTTATGCATTCATTCATACTTACGTAATTCGTAGTTTGGGAAGATAACTGATAACTTTTGTACGTGTACTGAAGGATCATCAATACACGGAATATTTTAGCATATGTACTTCCAAATTCAGATTTAAACCTAAAAGCTTTCCCATTTTTTTCATCTAAATAGCCAGATTCAAACTTCATATTTTACTTCAACCATCTCATATCTCATCTCATCATCATATGCATCTCAAAATCACACCAGCTATGTATGTACCTCATGAATGAATGAAGCGTTTGTGCAATTTCCAGGAAAGGAGATGTGGATCATTTATATGTTTGTAATATTTCAAGCTATCATTTCAAACTGTATAATCAAGAGGAATCGGTGAAAGCAGGAAAGTGGGATTTTTCGAGAGCGTCAGTATGTAATTAGTCATTCATTACTTTAGCTTTCGCCCACGCCTGCGCCGCGCGGAAGCGGCACTTGTCACCCAAAAATGACGTGAAATATTAGTTTTTAATGAAATATTTATCCACTGGAGAAACGTTATATTTCATCAGGTCTGGCTGGATATAACGGAAATCTCGAAAATCAAAATGAGAAATCTTTTATTTCTAGATTCACAATAATTTCTATTCCTACAATACTGGCAAAACATCTCTCTCATCTATATGCATGATGAATGTTTTTAGTTTTTTTAAACTTCTTATCGGCGTTATAATCAAAACTCCCCACATGGACTGCCGCTAGGATGACAGTCGTTAACACATAAAAACCAGACGCAGACAGAGGATCGACGATCTCCCCTTCCGATAATGATAAGCGAAGAACAGACAGACCGAAACACATATCTGCCAAAAACAGGGCATTTTATTAGATAAACATTTTCGCAACAGCTATGCAGGGAGTTAGAGCTAATGTATGTATATTATGGCAACTATGATGATGATGATGATGATGATGCTACTTCCACATTTCAATTTGTGCTAACGAAAATCACCTAAAATTTACATAAACACGGGTCATCATCATCCCAAGTATCATCATTATAGTCATCGTAAACCTAAATGAGTTACAGTATGGATCGTTGTCTTCGAAAGATGAGATGATTACATTTCACTCACGCTGACTCATACTATAGTCAGCAGAGGTCGGATATGGATGATGTTACATGGGATGGTGTTTACTTTTCTAAAATCACAGGGAAAAACGAGGATTTCCTATCATCCATCCTTATAAAAAAATAAAACTGGGTTTATGGCTTAAGATTACATAGATTCAAGTTTCTCCAATATATACGTTATTTATATCACGATATGACTCATTTTAATATGACAATTTCAACCCTTTTACTTATCTCATTTCTCATAGCAAAAGCAGTAGCTCTTTCAAAGAAGAAAAAACCTCAAATCGACTTAACCTACGAAATACTTAAATCTTCCAGTTTCATAATCCCATTTCCACGAATTGGAAAACTGACTCGTATTGTGACTAACAATTTGTCAGTATAACAGTTCATAACGATACAAAATTAGCCTATGAGCCCGTTAAGCTTATGATAGGGCCAATCCAATTAACGATTGGCAATTCCATTGTCAACTAATACGTGGGTACAAGGTTATGCTTTTAAAATCAGGACAAGTTGGAAGGTTCGTTGTTTGCATCTGCATTAAATGGTCCTCATGGGGGTATATATCTAGTCGCATGGAATATAATACATTTTAGATTTTATGGTGCTCTCATTTCCCATTATCTCATATTGAATTACTCCATTTTAGACTAAACTTTTAGTATGGATATATTATGATATGGATTCATTTCGTTATTGTTACCTAGTTTTGCCTCATATTAAATACAGCTTTATAGATAGAGTGAAATGAATAAAAGTTGTTTTTATCTCGCGTTCTTGATTTCCCGTTTGGAGTGAAGCGTGATAGTATGTGCGTACAGGAATCTGTGAAAGATGCAGTGCATTCCTTCCTTCTAAAATTAGACGGAATCCAATGTTTCCCGTTCTCATATCATCATCGTTGTATGGTTTGGGTTTATTGTGTTAGTAAAAATGTGAATGTCTTGATAGCTATCTTTGTCCGATGTAAATATACAGATAGAGCTGTGATGATATGATGATCGACTCACAATTTAAAATTATTTTATCTTGCCCTTTATAGCTGCCAAGTAGGTCGATTCGCTCTACTATTCATCAACGGTGAAGATTTAAAATGAAAATAGGAGCAGATCCAGTAGCAATATACTCGTATATAAGCTTTATGCCCTTTTCGAAAACTGTTGTTGGGAAATGTTTTTGTACACAATGCATTAGCTGCGGGAAGGAATTTGTCGATCCAACAACTTGTGGCTGTCGAGAGTAATTAATGGGATGGCGGATGTTGGATTGAGTTGGAGATGTTGATGCTATATAAACATGACATTATTTTTTATTCTTAAAAAACAACTGTAAGAGGGGCAAATTTGTCAGTTGAATAAGCTGATTGCAAAGAATAGATCATACAATACCTACTTACTTTGTTTTGCTGTTTTGCGTTTCTGTCCGAAACATTTGACTCTTCAGAAATTAAACCCAGAAAGATATGCTGAAGTTTGATCTGTAAGTGTTCTGTATTTAATGCAACCTTAAAAGTTTTTATATCTACCGCTAATGTCAACATAATTAATTTTTATATGTGGAGGATGAACTTATTCCATCATTCCATGACATAAAAATGTGAATGGATTCTTTAAATATTTTTATAGCTAGAGGCAGTAACCCAAATGCACACATTTCTCAAGTACTTTTTTTTACTCGAGACAGAACTCATCTAAAAAACCCAACATACTAGTTTTTATCCCAGGAAGAAAGGAAAGTTTTACACTTACTATATAAAGTGTACATGCTTCGTAGCTTTCCAGTATGCAAACAAAAAATGTATAAAAGAAAAGGAATTTCAAACGGCTCAAATAACGTCCGTCCATGCGTATTTATATAAAAACTGGTGTATGCATAAGCGTAACGTAAAAGATTTATGTACTAACAAGGAGAAATCCTACCCAGACTGAAACTCATATATTACTACCACTAATTATAGTAATTAAAACGGTAATCAAAATCTAAAAACTTGAAAAACCATCACGCTAACTAAGCCATAGCACTCGAGTGCACTCGTATCATTCTTCCACAGGAGAAATGTAAGTGAAAGCGGAAACAATGGAGTGAGAAAAAGCGTCGAGCTCGTTTCAATAATTTTGTACTAAAGAGAGCTGAAGAAAGTTATCGTTTGAAAGGAAATTCAATCTTACTTACCTTACCACCCATTCTCCCCATCTTTTTAAGATATCCAATTAGATATAGGTTATTACGTACCTTTAAGGTATGTTATGGCTTTGACGTTGTCCGTCCGTCCGTCTGTCTGTCCGTTTGCGCTCTAGCGTCTAAACGCGTTA
>JAQGAG010001337.1:0-10379 GCA_034696835.1 Lepidocyrtus lignorum | reverse complement strand
ATACATCATTTATAATTTTAAATCGCATACAGAATTTAATATCGTGATTTTTCATTTGTGTCATCAGTGCATTGGGAGCAACGTCCATGAATTTGTAATCATTCCCCACAGTGGACCTAGGGAAAGGCCTAATCTCACCCTTCTCACCCTTGCAATATGTGCCTCCAGTTAAGCTTATAAGATCAAGAAAACCACTAATGGAGCAAATATATGCAGACCCAGTTCCGCTCCACCCCTTTCAACCGTGAGACGTGCCTGACAACTTTTCTCCGGTCAGAGCCTTTATTCAAAACGGTCTTATTACCGCACCAACTTTCGTCATGATCGTCATGTCTGTGTGTACTACATGCACACTCGTCACACTCAGACAAACATATATTTCCCTCCAGTTCTTTAAGAAGCCCGACCACTCCTTCATCATCTTTTTTCCTCCCTTTCTCTTCATCATCATCAACATCACAAAGAAAAAGAGAAGTTATGAGTATTTCCTTGAATAGAAAACAGCTAGTCATGCGACGGAAAAGACATCATGTGTAAAAACTAGAACTGTATGTGGTATGAGGACTTAAATCCGCTTCCCGGACTGGAGTTTTTTATGCACCTTCACACTTTGTAACGACTCCTCCGCTAGGCCTCACATAATAATAATAATAATGGCTTGGCCCATCTTATCGTCCACTTCAGCTTTAAGTCATGTTCCACGTCCAATATTCTTCCACTGAACTTTAGGACTTCTCTCCCGACAATGGAAAATTTCACATTTCACTGCCCACTTTCTTCCGCAATAATACAGGCTTTGGAAAAAATGAAATCTTTTTATCGCCAAAAAACCACTTCAGACACACACGTCCTTGTCTAGCCCGGCAGGGCAAAGGAAAACATGTTGCAGTGGTATTGGGGCGATGGGAACAAAAGCGACAGGGAAAAGTATTTAATATTTATACACTCCGCGGTGGATCTGGAAGTGGTGGGATGGTTGTAACAAGTAATAACGTGGACAAACACGTTTTAGGTCTAAAGCATGAAATAAAATGCTGGACTGGTTTTCTCCCGTTCCCAATTCCTTAAGCGTTTTTTGAAGGGTGATATCGTGATCACGCTTGTACAAAGCTTCCATTAATATATCGAAGACACTTTTCCCATTCCATAGAGCCTCTCTCTGGAACAAAAAATTCGCTATAGATTGCCAAAGCCCAATCTCCTTGTCCTTCTTATAGAAAGAAAAGCAATTTTTCTAGCCTTTTCTGTCACGTCGATGTTGATAGTGGCATGGCAGTGCCTTTCTCTGACGCAATCAGAATTGGAGAAAAATATTCAGATTTATAACACTGCTCTCATTCCACATTAGTATCAGTAGAGTAATATGGGATGGGAAAATGTGACCAAATACAAAACACAATCCCACACAATATGATTTAAATTTGCATGACAGAGAAAAAATACATGCCAAATTCGTTTTTTTTCTCTCTCTTCTGGGGAAAAGGAATAAGATGGATATTAGGTTAGGAAAAATTGGCCGTGTGATATCACCACTATAATATTCATTTGTTAGAAATAATGATACCGCAAGGAAAGCCGACGACCTATTTTAGTTTATTCCAATGTAATACAAATATATTTCCTTGTGCTTTCTTCGTCAACCATTTGAAAACCGCATGACAAGTAGGATCCTCTCACGGGTTTGGAATGTAAAAAGTATAAAAAATGTATGCATGTGTCTCGTTTCATATACATGGAGTCTTATCATTTTGCTTGTAATGCAACCTCAAAAAGGATTGGAAGAGCCTCGTAAGTATGTAGATGAGATACAAAGAGAGTTTTCCGTTTTTTTCTGGTGATGCATCGTCGTTGTCCTCCTTGTTTCCGCTCCTTTCCACGTCTACTTCTTCATTCATCCAGCTAGTTACGGATATAAGGCCGAGAAAGTGAATATATTGGTTGGGAATGATGACAATGATGCAGATGAGGGGGACTATGCACATATGCCATAAATAACTCGGTGGGGAAGCACCAAACCCCAAGAAAAATCCTTTATGCGTATAAAAAGGTTGCAACGACATCATGATTTATTATCGGCCGACTCTTGCTATTACGATGAGGGTGGGAATCGCCCCTTCAACCTCACCGTATAATTTGAGTTTCGTGGTGAGTGAGTAGTAGCCTAAATTATAGAGATATATTGTATGCCCGCTTCTTTCTTTTCGATTTTTTGCATAATATTATTCTTCTCTTGGTGTTGTTGGAGGAGGAGGGAAGGAGGTTGAAGTTGAGACGAAAGATGAGGAAAAAAACTTTTTTGATGGGGGGTTTGAGCTGGAGGTTCTTTTTTATGCCGATGTGATATCTACCTATTATTGGTAACGTTGAGTGTCATATAGTTTGTGGATGTTGTAATAATTGTATAGCTTATTATGAAGGAGTGAGTAGAAGGAAGTGCCCTATTCAACTAGGCTGGTTTGACGCTTGAGTATTCCCAACGTTCTTATTTTGGTGGTAGATTTTCTGATTTTCTTGGTGTTACTTCAGGTAAGATTTTGGGAAAACCGGGGGTGAATTGGAAATAGAAACGATCGGAAACAAAAAGGCTTAAGCCGATACAAGGTCAGGTTTATTTGCCACTACATCAGGCTGACATCTGGCAACCATTTAATTTCTTAAAAATCAATTTAAAAGGTGAAGTCAAGTACGACCATACTTCAATATTCTAGTAGCGAACATGCACATGCTACATGGTGAGCTTGTTTTGTAACCTAACAAAACACATGAGTCTAAAAAGTAGACAGTCAAGTCCACTTAACAGATTCTATTCGATGTCTTTATTTCATTCCGTCCTCATTTAAACATGTTTAACATGAAGCAAAAACGGGACTGTTGTAACAACTGGGATGATGGGTCAGTTGTTAAATTAGTTAACATTAAGTCACGAAGGATTCTCTCAACAAGCAATCAGTTTTCAGTGGAACATAGAACTAGACTAACGCTAAGCCTTATGCATCGTGAATAGTAAATATTGGGGAAAGGCCAAATCATTTGAATGACCCATCCTATTCACTTCACTCCCGACGAAAAATTCAACATTATAACATTTTCAATGATGGTGATCAGGTACAATACGTAATCCGGCGAGGGAATGCTTTCTCATTAATAAATGCTTGTTAATGTGCTTGACGAAAGAGCAAGCAAAACGGCGGGGTAAGTAGTTAGGTAGCACTCTAGCACATCACTCGTTATTGATTTATCCCGTCTAGTCTAGTGCTATTAGGTCGTGTCTGTCAAAGGGGGAATGGAAGCGTAAAACGTTCTCAATTTTCTGTTGACTGTGGACGAGGGAACTCCAAAAGAAAAAAACTTCCATTGTAAGTGGAACCAGCTAGACAACACTTTTTCTATTTACCCTGATTGCAAATTGAATTACCCTGGGGTAAGGGGTATTCAGAGTCCGCTGAGTTTGGTTTTAAGTATTCCTGCACCTCATTTTTAACTCCAGTTTAATTTGCAGTTTTCTCCGCCTCGCTTGTTTTTAAGTTTTGTTCCACTTCTGTAGCTGACTCATATTACTTATTTATGATATGAGGAGGAGTACACGCTCAAAACATATGTATTATGCAAACCCAAAATATATGCAAGTGTAATTTTTAAGTGAAATTAAAAGAATAAAGTGTTCCAACCCAACAAATTGAGCCCCACAAGTACTTAATTTTTATGTGAAATCTCACGCGTCCCCGTGTAATTAAGATCATAAAAAGGCCATAATAATGACATTTGAATTTTCATGAATGAGGAAAGAGCTGCGTGCTAACATTTGCTTAGGTATTGTTAGTATTATACCTGAAACTCAATAAGCAAGGGGTTAGGAAAATACAATTCGCGAAATTGGAAATGGAGAATTAAACTTGTTTGCTGTTATTCAACCGTATTATTCCCCCAACCGAAATGATGTTTACGGTACAGAAATGAAAGTGTGCTATTACAGTTGTGGAGGTGGCGTGTGCACACTCGACGACTTTCACTTCATACGCCTATTCACTGCATTCAATTGGTTTCGCTCTCGTCCTTCAACAAAGGGCTTTGTTGAATCGCATGCTTTCTGTCATTATGGCCAGCTGGTGAAAAGAAACCGTGAGTAATAATCATATTGGCGTAATGAAAAATATATTAGTTTAGAGAAGGAAGGTTTCCCATTACGCCATATTATGACGGGGAAGAGCAAGTGCAGTTCACCGTGCATTTGGTCAGCGCTAAATTGCTCAACTTTCCGATTATTATTATTTTCATTTTTATTACGACTACACTCCCCTTTCTTTCGATAATATTATTTGTTTGTCTGGTCGGGATACCAAAGAAAACTAGAATTGGGAATTAGATTCGGCTACTTTCACCAGTCCTTTTATTTTACCGCATCACATATGTTTACCGTACTTTGACCTTTTTCATTAGTGGTTTTCTTTGCAATTTGCTTGCACCTTTTGGTCGTTATTTTTTTGCAAGTTTACACAACCAAAGAACATTATGTTTAATTTTATGTTTCACCTTTAATAACGCGGCTGGAAAGCACAGGGCTGTTTATCGTAATTTTCTCCCTTTTCGCTTCACCGACCACTGTAACTGATGGGGGCCCTCTCGTGTGCTATTTGGAGTGTTTTTGCAGTAAGCAAACGAAAATGGCTGGAGATTGAAAATATTAAATGGGCTCTTGGTAATTACTCTTTATTTCAATGCAAGCTCTTGGGGATATTTTTAGTTTATAAAATTATGTAAACTTCACTGCATGTCAAGCTAATGAGGGGCTATTCAGTCAAAAATATCGTCTGAAAAATTTAGAGTACATAATGCCGTGCACTAACAGCAACACAGCTAGTGTTTTTTTTTTCGTATCCGCTCCACTAACTAAATTATTGCTTGTTGAATTGAAAGGCGGTAATTACTATATAGATCTCAACTTTCACGTTCATTCCAAATGAATAGTGGGAATTTCTAGTTGATTTACTTGTTCAAACTTAAGTACTTAAATGTAGTCATTTTTCATCTTCTCAATTCATTTATTTGTCATTCACGCCGACACTTGTCAGAGTGGAAGGAACGTTTAATCATAAAAAAAGTGGCACAAGTCAAACCAAATACTTCATATTAATGTGCTTGAGCTTACCAATTTTAATATAGTTGCCCTAAACTCTTTATCTACGTATTTGTTATTTTAAGTGAAGATATACGAAAAACGTGTCAAAAGCCAATAATTCCCCTCTTTTTCATTCTGCCTTTAGATTATTTAAAGTCGTTTTTCATTTCGGATCTCATTTTCAAAATATGTCGTTTTTAAGTCGCAGCCCCCATCGTCAATTTCCCTTTTCGTCTAAAATCAACACGGACGATTCGAGAGAACTTCTTCGGAGCTGAATTAACTTTCTTTCGTGAATTCAATCAGTTTGCATAATATTATTGCAAATGTCTAAAGAGATGGGGATTTTTCATTACAGCACTTCAACTTAAATTAGCTCATGTCGAGCTTTTCCCCCTATTTTTCTCCAAAGGAAAACTAGAAAAACAAATTCTTGACTTTTTTTCATTCTCCCTACTTTTCAAGTTGACTGACGTTTAGTTACTTTGACTTCTCGGACCCTTTCAAGTGCACACCTTTCTTCTCTTGAAAATAGGGTGACAGCGGTAATAATAATATTTTACTTTGTGTCCCATGTCCTATCCTTCAAGAATTTCACCTGCTTAAATATTTTCCGTGGGTCTACATGAGAAGAGCTGGAAACAAGTCTCGTTACATCAAATGTCAGGAGCATCACCCTCGCAATTTTGTTCGCAATGTTGACACATTAGAAGTTACACATTTGTAGTTCTTGCCTTATGTATGTATGTAGAGAAAACGGAGGGTTTTTGGTGAGGTCTTTTAGCAAAGTCATCATCCTCTTTTTTCAGTAAAAGTTTGCACGAATGCCATAATGATTCTCGTTTAGACAGCCCTTTTAGTTGATTTCAATTCCCTTTTAAAATGACATTAGGGTACATATCGTTATCAGCATCTTAACCATTCGGCTTATGTCCGTTATCAGTAATGTGATCTCTACAGAAAAGTATCCTTCTTCCGGGAACTAATTCAAACATGAAAATTGATGTGAAAAATATACCTATTTATGAGCATGTTTTGAGTATTTTGCATACGTATAGCTTCTTTTATAATTATATGACTACGATATGGGGTAGATATATGTAGCATCTTTATCAAAGACATCCAAAAGTGGAAACTCACAAGTGGAAAATATGCCGGAAATCTTTTATACATTGTACATCTATACGCACTGCTAGCCTTACGTAACGAGTGTAATGCGCTCCCGAATGTAAGGCTTCTTTCTTCACTTAAATAGATGGTTTCATTATATCGTAGCCGTCATCATCATCATGGTCATCGTCAGTGCTTTGAGAATCTGTTAAGTTGCGTCATATTGCTTGCCAAGTTGAGTTTAAGCTTGGAGGCTCCTTTTCACTCAAGTTTGCTGCTTAAAAACGCTTAAATGAAGTAGGCAAGAGCAAAGTAAAAGTATATTTCTATGCAAGATTTGACTGTATATATTGTTAAAAGTTATGTGCCATATTAACAAATAAGCATTTTTTCTTCATAAGGCATGTCTCCAGAAAAAAAAGACACCGAGAAGGAAATAAAAAAGAGAGAAAAAGTCAGGAATGTTCGTGTTCCCCACTAATGTTATGAAGTGGAGCGAATGAGCAAGAAAAGGGGAATCATCTTTTTTGAGAGTTCCTCCATAATATAACATTTTATATGACACAACCTAATGATCTTGCCAAGCCCTAAAAGAGCGCTGGTGAAGTACTAATGTCACAAGAGCATATCGTCTTCGTCTCCTGAAGAAAAGGGGAATTAAGACGTTCTCCCCGAGTGCTTGTCTAGTATGCGCTTCCCATTGTCAATGTTGATGATGATGAGACTTCGCGGTGGTAATGGTTCACCATATGTTTCTTTTCACTATTAACAGTAAAGCTGTACGGTAGTGCGGCTCTACCCGACCCTATTACCATCCACCACCATCACGCCATGTCTTCCGTATCTAGCTGAAAATTTTAGGGAAAATGTCAGACTGGCTGCTGAGCGATGATTATGATGGTTGGTGGGGTGATGTGATGATTGCATCAAACAGATAAATGAGTGAAGGAGGAGGTGACAAGTGATCCAGACATTTTCACAGGTAGTATTCCAGGCAATTATATGGCTCTATTTTCAAGGAGATTGGTTATCATGCGGCTTTGGCTTCGGAACACATGCTGAGTTGTTATGCTTTATCGTTTGTCACATCAAATTTCACTGTTTTTGGCATGAGAATAAGGCAACCTTACACATCCACATGCATGATGGCACTCAATTTGGGGTGAAAGTACGCATACATTCATTTGAGAAATTTTTTGACAGGTCTCATCACCTTCTTATCAACTTTGTGTCAATGTACGGTCAAATCATCATCTTTAACATTACAGTGCCCTTATCTTCCTTCACGCCATCACCCCCAGTCACAAGCACGCAACCTTATCACCATTAACACCTCAATAAAAGTAACTCCTTTAGCGGAAAAATATTACTTGAAAAATTTCTTAACTTTTTTTTTGTGTAGGTGTGCGTAAAAGCCACAGCTCTTGTGTCAATAAGCCCACGCAAGAAAAAATAAATAAAACACCTCCCCACCAATCTATTTTCGAAAGCGAAGAAGTTTTAGTAATGCAGCCTTCATTCATCAGATCTGTTGGTGTCGTGCTTGCTTAAACTTTATTCATGTTACATAAAAGAAAACTCTTCGTAGGGAAAACAGTATAATGATATGGTTCTCTGTTAGGTAAAAAAATTATATAACACTTTTATATAATCTCAACCTCCCTTTTTCAGCTTTCTACTTCATTCCACCTTTCCATGATAAATGTCAAATTCAGTTTGTCTTCACAGGAAAAGAAGGAGGAAGACAGCACAAATCCAACATCCAAGTCACGAACAGTTTGCATGTTGATTTATCTCTGGTTGAGACGATATATTAGACGTAGACAGAGTAACTTTTTTTCCACTGCAGACTCCTCCAACTTACCTAATCGCTCAACAAAGGATTTAGCATTAGGTAACTTCAAACTTCATTATACAGATTATACTTCCGTTTCATACGACAAGGGAGACATGAGCATATGAAGTTGTAGTTTAATGTAATATAACTTTTATTCGGTCATATGTAAATATTCCTAACAGTACGGATGAAACCGGTGCTGCCATTGCTTGGGGTAAGCTTCAATTTAATAATAAAAATAAGCCGGTTGTACACTATATTTAAAGTTATTTCTTTCGTAGTCAGTTTATTCTTTATTTTCCTCTTTTGCAAGTTAGACTAGACATCGTAGAATTTTATTACTTATAAAAAGAATGGAAAAAATTTCCCTGGGCACACTTTCCCTCCTCTTTAGAAAGTTATTTTGGAAGTATAATCATCCTGTATTCATCCTTTTCATTCTCAATTTTCCGTCTGAAATAGCTACTTTTAGCTAACTTCCATGAAGTACGAAAAATTATTATAATATTATTCGCACAGAATGTTCAGTACGCACCCTGTATATTCAACTAGATGACAATTATTATTGCAAAATTATTATTATGGCGAAAATACGGGAAAAATAAGAAGGAAAAGGGTTGTCAAAAAGTAGGAAAAACATTGTGAGCAGAGGTAGGATCAGAAATTTCCGTGAACTTTGCCCAGCTATCTCTTACTTAAGTGACATTATGAGATTCATAATTTGAGTTTTAAAAAAGAGCCTAGACAATATCAGGGGAAAGTTTTGCCAAACGTATCCCATCAAAAGGAAAAACTTTCTCTGGTAGTCATTGTGGCTCGTTCGCTTTCTCTTTCTCCCAGAAAATAATAATAATTGTAGGATGTGTGTATAACGTAACCACAGTGGTTCAACTAGAGTTCATGTCACTTTCACTTTTTGGAAGGAGATGTTGAGGAAAAAGTTAGAAATGTCTTGGTATGCGCACTGCCTCACACTTATATTAAGTTTTTACTTGAGTGAATGAAACTATAATTGGAAAGTCACCTTTTTCCCTCATCTTAGTTGGATACGTTTTAAACATGTAAATTAGCTTCTTCACTCCTAGTTATACATTAACCTACGCAGAAAAGTAGTCGTAAGTGGCAGGTGTTTATCCAAAGCTGAAAATTTAGCCTACCTATTTTCTATTCTCATATCCGCAAATATATATCTTTCTTTTCGAAAGTTGCTGACGAAAAGTTTTCTCACTCTACTCATGAGAACATGCATCCTTTTTACTTTTTCAAATTAAACATGATATCCTTCTCCCGTTCCTCCAAACAATGTATATTTAGGAGGATCTATTTGTTCAAGACTTTCCCTTTTATCAAATAAGCGTACGCATGCAACTTTTTCTAGAGGAATTAGGTAGAAATAAGTTTTTAAAGTAGAAGGATAGAAGCGGAGAAGAAAGCTTTTTCTCCAGTTTGCTCCTCACACTCCATTCTCTTCATCCTCCGGATTCGATTAAACTTTTACATCCATAGACTTGACAATGAGGGTGGAAAACATTTGCCATCTTTATCTAAATAACCTTAAGATTACTGAATAATTTAAAGTAATTCAAAGTACCATTACGTTAAACAAGTGCTTGGTCCGTGCCAAAAAGTTTACTTGGCCTACCTATATGAAGATAGGCAAAGTATAATAGGCTATGTAAGTTGCTGAAAGTAATCTCAAGTAAAAATTGCTTGAAGATAGTAGTCAAATGCGCAGTGAAGAACACACGCATGTGAGATTATAAATAAAGTTCGTATCATAAACTAGAAAAAAATATTTTCCAAAAGTTACTGAAACACGGAATGACTTTTATAAGTAATGTTAGCCTTATCCGCAAATAGGGAAAGTATTTCTTTTCCCAAGTGTAATGCATAATTTTGACATAAGTTTGGAAACAATTATGCAATAACCTCAGAATGACTGGCCAAGGAACTTTTATTGCGATAATACTTTTTCTTCTCTTCTCGAATTCTTCTCTTTTATTTCCTTTTCTAAGGAAGGCATATAGACACAGATGCAATTCAGAGTGGCCATAACATAATCTAAAAAACGGGATAGATCCATTCATAACATCATCATCCAAGCTCGTGGATTTTCCACGCGAATTTTCTTTTCTTCCTCGTTGCTATTATACCCATTGCTTTTACTATCCTCATTGTCTTGGCTTGAGAAACTTGATATTTTGGAATTCTGAAAGTTGTTATATTGAAGTGGAGGAGGAAATTTTCCTCCTTTTCATTCTTTTTAGGGTAATGGCAAAAAATAAACCATTAATAACTAGACCATCTTATGGTTTC
>JAQGAG010001336.1:0-10381 GCA_034696835.1 Lepidocyrtus lignorum | reverse complement strand
ATTTATTTCATTTGATCATTCACAAATATAAATATTCTGCTCTCGTAGCATAGCTAGCTATAAAAGTGAATGTGCACAGAAACACAAAGGCAGGCGGTTGTTAAATTGGTTTGATATTTTTAAACCAGAATCAGTTTTTGCTTAAAATATATTATTGACTACTGACTACATTTGTGTGAAAAAAAACAAACAATCGGATATCACCGGCATGTTTTAACAAGGTTAACAAGAGTCTAATAATTATTGTAGAACGAGGCCTATTTCTTGGGGATTTACTGAAGGACACCTCCAATTGTACAAATAGTATTGTAGGTTTCCATCCCCAACTCCAAACTTCAAAGTCTCAAGAAATTCCTTGTTATCCATCAAATCCAAGGCATTAAAAACATCAAAGCCATCCTAGGAATCAATTTAGACAAAGACAAAAGCATGATTAGAAGGCGGTTTATTCATAAAACTTTGTTTGCCATGATTAAATTTTAACCTACTTTTAAAAACGAATGACTTAATTATAATATACTTACGTTTCTGGCTAAAACAAGGGCATCACTCATTAAGTCTTGTAATGACATGGACGTGGCTACATTGTAAAATGAATATGCGGCTTTTATAGATTTGTGGACAGGATTATTCACCACAGTTGACGGTAATGCATAGTAGCTGATCAAATCTGCAGAATACATAAGAAGAAAATTCAACATTTTTAAGGAATCGAGGGCTATTGCAACAAAAAAAATCCGTTTAAATAAAGACAGGCAACATACCAGTAATTTCCCCATTTCGGTCTACAACGTACGTTTCCACGATTTCTTTTCTCGGTGTAAACCAGTGTTCGAACTCGGCTTCGTCAAACTCTGGACGCAACTTGAACTTTCCAAGATATTTCTGTAGTAGACCATGCGCTGCTGGTACATCAGCTTTCCTAAGAGGTCTTAAAAAACTGCACTTTGGTTCTAGTGGCAACCTAAACAGCTTAATTGTTCTTTGAAGTGTCATATTTCTGGTGAGATGAGAAAATCGAGTTTCTATAAGCTTCTTTGGGTTCAAGGATCTGTGCCAGTATCTGCAATCAATGCAAAAAATAAATATTATGTAACAAGACATTACTTGGCATCATCGAGCTTCCAATAAAAATTGTGACTGGGTTGCTACCTGCATGTGGCGATTGGTTTAGGCAACACAACTCCAGCTGTATAAACTGCTTGAAATACTCCATGATTATTGACTCGTCTGGTGATCTCCCGAATGAGCACAGGAGCAACTCGTTTCGAACGGAGCTTTTTATGTACGCAGAGAAAATTAATCTCAACAATCTTCAGAGATCTAAAAACATTAAAACACGAAAATGTAAAGAATAAAATAAGTATTATGGACTGAGAGAAGAACATCATTATTTATACAAGATATGGAAAGATGGCTTACTTTCCATGAACACTTATTGTAGCAGGAATTGCTGATATAAACCCAACTAGCTTCTTGTTTTTGGCGACCCTAACTCCACAATGCCATTCCTGCCTCCACTCTGGTGGTTTTAAAGCCCTTTAGTAATACAAGTAGTAAAAGAGTTAGTACATTTGAAACTCTTTTGAAGTATTATTGAAGTTTTTTTTAAGTTACTACACAATCGTAAATATTATCCGAAAAATTGTCCATCTCACCATTTTAAAAACTCAGGTGGGTAGTCGAATCGAAATAGACAGTCGTCGTCTTCAACGTAATTTTCACTTAACAGGACGTACAATTCTTTGAGCTATATAGAATGAGAAATTAGAATTATCAACGAACCGTAAACTACAAAATAATTTGACGAAATATAATTTTGTACACAAGACTCGGCAATTCTCATCATTTCATAAATCACTTACAACAGATAAATCTTCCAAATCTAAAGTATCCCAAACGAAACCGCTAGGCAAAGAGTACGTTTCTTTCCTAATCATATCGATTGCAACATCTGGTTCTATTGGCTCATTAGTTGTTATCACCTCATCTATTTAAGGAATTTCAAAAGAAGGACTCATAAATGGTTTGAACTTTCGAATTAACTTCAGATATATGATTGTTTACCCATTTTCGGAACGGGTTGAGTAGACCAAAACTCGAACTGTCGGTACAGTGCGTCTTCCGGTGTTCTCGGAGGCTTCGGCTGCAACTTCATTAGTCTCATGGACTTAGCAAGCTCGTCATTATCTTTCTGGGAGCCCATGATGATAAGTGTGGTGGGTTATCCTTCGTGTACCTATAAATCAAAGAAAAAGAAAAAATAGAAACATTTTCACCGTCCAAAATGCTTTCACCCCTTCTTATCGACTTATCCCATCCCCACTCAACTCTCATGACCCACGGTTGAAACAACGCAATTAAACAACTTGCTTCCACCTTGCCTTTGATAAGCGATAAATATTGAATATAGTTTTTTACCTTATAAATTTTATTGTACACAAAAACAACTGCAGACCTTCAAAACCTTGATTAGACTAGGCTTCCCTGATGATTAGCGCTTGCGAAGTCTAAGAAAATTCAGCAATAGCCAACTCTCGATCGATGACTTATGACTTCTCGAACAACGGTGAATAGGGCAAGAAACAAAATATAAAAAAATACTCCAACTTTATTTCAAGAAAAACATAAACTCCCAACTCCCAACCCAATTAACATTTGCCCCTCCCTAGTACTAACCCTCACGATAATTAACTTGTCCAGCGACCAGTTAACTTCCCAAACTTCTCAACTTTTTAAAATATCTCCAAAAAGTTAAATTTTGTTGACACTGGATTGCCAAAACTGGGAAAGCAAAATCCAACTAGATCAGATCGGCACCAATCCAGCAATTTTGTTCCTTGTTGTCCAGCCCCGTCTGATGATGATAAACAGCAGCCTTCAATTTTTTCATTCCGGTTGCGGTTTCACATCACCAATTCACCAATCCCATTCTATGCTTTTTATCCTTGCACGCTGCTCTGCTTCAATGATATGGGTATGGTGACTAGGTGTAGGTATGCATTCACCAGAGTAAGGTGGTGCGTTGGGGCATTGTGAGGCAATAGCCGCTAATTTTGAGTTCCACTATTTTGTTTATACTTTGACTTGGTCTGTGCTCATTTGCAGAGTTTGGGGAGCTCCGAATATCCGATCCGATAATCGTATCCGATCAGCCTGTGCTAGTTTGCTGAACAGGTGACAGGTCAACAAATTATGAAAAATAATGTGAACTTTCTGTCACTACTGACCGCTGGGGAGTGTCTCTAAGCACGTGTCATTCGGAAGGTGTTTTTTGTCGACTCGAAATCAGCTTGGTTTGTTCTGTCATCTGTACTAAAGATATAGGCCAAGACAGGGTACGCTCGAGGTGAAAGAGCTCCGATTTTTATATCCCTCCCTTTTCGTCCACGCTAAGGTGTTGGGAGGAGTTGACCTTAGAATATTGGACATTGTTGTAAAGGACGGTTCTCATTTTTTGGAGTGCAATAATTATGGATAACTTTAACAATCCGAGCCTTTCCTCCAAGTCAGGAGTTCTTGACCCGATGGATACGTCCGACTCCTTGTCTGCGGCATCAATGCTATTTGCTGGGACTGGGGGAATGCCCTCAACCCCACCATCATCAACTCCCCCCGCCACAACCCCTTCTTTTGTATTTAATTCTCCTGGAGGACTTGGAGGAGCTAATGCCAGTGGTGGTGGAGGGAGTCGCGTTGGCGCACGAATTGGAATGGGGGGTGATGGAGGTGTCAAGATGGAAGCTCCACCGTCTGCTTTCCAGTATCAGGCTGGGGCGTCAAGCTATGCGTATTCACCAGAAAGTCAGCCTGATACTTCCGGATTCTCACTGTCTGATCTGCTGATGCAGCTGGAGGACTATTCGCCAACGGTAAAGGATTTTGGGATGGAATTTTAAACGGGGGTTGGATGAGCTTGCTATCTTCAATCTTTCGAACTGCAAAAAATATGCTAATAATCGATTTTCTATTTTTATGATCAGATACCAGACGCTCTTTCGAACCATTATCTTCATATGGCCGGCTTTGAAGCTACTGACCCGAGAATGTCAAGGCTTCTCGCTATGGCTGCCCAGAAGTTTATATCGGACGTCGTGAACGAGGCGTTTACCCACTGCAAGCTCAAAGGACAGGCTATTGCTGTAGGAAAGCAAAAAGTCAAAGACAAAAAATACACCTTAACAATGGAAGATGTTGTTCCAGTTCTGAATGATCATGGTATTACCGTGAAAAAGCCTCCATACTACACATAACGTCTCAGATAACATTGAATTGGTTGGGACTAGTTAAATTCGATATGTTTGATTAATTTCAATTAGATAGATGTACAGTACACAGGGCACTTTTAAAAGTATGTAAAATAACCAATTTATGACTTACTAAAAAGCAAACATCGTCTTTAATTTTTGTCTTATTGCGCATTTTTTTTAGTATTAGTAGTTGATAAACTATATGTGATGCAAGTGTGCATATGAAAGTACTTCAAATCAAGGGTAGATATTAAGTTGTGGAATTAAAAGTTACTTTAATAATCCCCTCGATGTATACATTTGGTTTGTGTTTGATTTTATATCATTGGTTGAAAATGCACTGGATTTAATCTTAATGCGTAATCATACAAATCGCAAAACAAACGAAATTTCATCAGCAGGCTTTCAAAGCTGCATCCAGATCTGCGATCAGGTCATCCACAGATTCCAACCCAACCGATAGTCTCACAAAAGACTCGGTAATACCAAGCTTCGCACGTAACTCGGCTGGCACGCTGGCGTGCGTCATTGAAAAACTGTTTCAAAATAAAAATACATCATTATTTCAATATTTACTCTTCTCGAGTTTAAAACAATTAAACATGATAATCATGAACATATCTGTGAATTATTAACTTACGGCAATTCAGCCAAGCTTTCATAACCTCCTAAACTCTCGGCAAGGCTGAAGACTTTAAGATTTTTTAAGAACGTACTCGAGTTGCCAGATTTGATGTAGAAAGAAATCAATCCGGAATGGCCAGAACATTGCTTCAAAGCTAGGTTATGCTGCGGATGATTTGGCAATCCAGGGTGCAAAACTTTGTCGACCTTTGGATGCAAGGACAAGAAGTTGGCTACTTTAAAAGCATTTTTCATATGGAGCGGCATCCGGACATGGAGTGTTCGAATACTTCTGAGGACAAGGTAGCAATCAAATGGCGATGGAACGGCTCCTAAGGCTGAGAAAAATAATTTCGATTATTCATCACTCTTTTCATTATGAGTATTTAATACATTCAATATATACATTAATAATTGCGATTTGCGATGTTATTTCAATTACTAACTTACAATTCTGCAAGAAAGCTAGTCTTTCCTTCAGGTCATCCCTGGATGTGACAACCGCTCCCATCAAAACATCTGAATGCCCATTCACATACTTTGTCAAAGAGTAAACGACAACATCGGCTCCAAGATTTAGTGGTCGCTGCAAGAAATGGATAACATATTATGTGATCGGAAGTTAGACAGTTATTTTTAGACAGTGAAATTTTTTATTAATTTTTATTTAAAATACTTATATTCTACCTGAAAATAAGACGTAAGGAACGTATTGTCAACCACCACAATGATGTCTTGGGAAAAGGCGTGAGCTACTTCAGCAACTGCAGCAATATCCACAACTTTTAGAGTAGGGTTCGTCGGAGTTTCTATCCAAACCATCTTATAACAAAAAAGAAATCCTTTTTATTTAATGTTCCAATAAGTAATAGCAATAAATGCTATACAACCAGTAATATAGCAGCAGCAGCAATAAGCAGAAAAAATAAAATTTTACTTTGGTTTTCTCCGACAGAGATGCTTTCACTTGTTTGAGATCCGTGAGATCTACAAAGTCCGTGTCAATGTTCGCAGTCTTCTTCATTTGACGAAATAGGCGACCGGTTCCACCGTACACATCATCCATGGACATAATGCGATCCCCGCTTTCTAGCATTGCTACTAAATTGGTCGTTGCAGCCAAGCCCGAAGAATAAGCTAAACCTGAGGTTTGAAAGTTTGAAACGTCAAATCAAATATAAAGGTAAATAAAATGTTAAGAATGTATTGAAATAGAACCACCTAAGTCGAGGCAATGAGTGATGTGAAATACTGACAATGACACTGGTTTTAAAATAAGTCTCTCCCCTTACCGTATTTTCCTTTATCCAGTGCGGCTAGAGTTTCTTCCAGGATTTGCCTTGTAGGATTTCCACTACGGGTGTACTCGAAACCCTAATAAAAAAAATTGTGAAAATAAGTCATGCAAGTAATCGAACCTTAAAATGTGGAAATAGAAAGTCAATTCTCATACCCGATGCTGTGCTGGAGCATCCTGTTCAAATGTCGTAGAAAGCGCAATGGACGGTACTACCGGTGCATAAGACCAGTCCTTCGGAATGTAACCGGAATGGATAGCAGCAGTTGCAAAGTTAGGATCAACTGGAAGCCACTTTGGAAGACTGTCTCCGTTCATTGTGCAGAATTAGTGCTTTCTTTTCCAAAGTGAAAGTAAGGTTTGATGGGGAGTTTGTAACAAATGGCAAGGCTGGTAAAAGTGACGCCTGTAAATAAGTAATTAATAAAGATGAAATATTAATTTTCCTTTGTCTAAAATGCTTTTACAACGCTGATCTGGCCAGGGCAACTGTTGACTGTGAACAGACAACTCAAATGCAAATGACTTTAGGTTGATTTGCGGCGTAAATTTTTTTAGACAAAGACCATTGACAAATCTCTGCTTGTTTTTCACCAATTTCACCTCTTTAAACATAGTGCATACCTAAGTGCTTCGATGCAATTTGACAGGACTTTAAATAAATTGTTTCACCTACAATAATTACCTTTAGTATTGGAATGTTTAAAACTGATGCAATGAGCAATCCAATTGCAAATTGACTGATCGTGAGTTTTACTACGCATGTGAAACCGAAGCTTGGAGAAGAGAAAGTGACATGCCAATGCCAGTGAAACGAAAACTACGCCGTCACACGTGACATACAGATTAGATTGGATTGGATGTAATTTTTTAGTATCTCTTGAGGATTGAAAAAACGAGCCGGAGAATGTTGGAAGTACGTCATATGCCTTCTTTTGTTTGTGTATATGACTGCGTCATGCTTTCAGCCACGCGTGTAGCTTTTTTTTTACCTCGCATGCAATCTTCTTTCGGACCCACAGGCAAAATGGCAAGGCAAAAGCAAGAGCCAGATCACATAAATCTATTACATGGTTGCATGGTAAGGTACATATTATACAGGTTGTAAAGATGAAGTGAAATGTAGCCAGAAACTGGAAAGCATGGACCTTGGAAAGGAGCTGAACATGAAAACCAAACAGCTTTCGGGCAACATGCGAGGGCGAGGATTAGTAGCACTGACATTTTCATTTATTACCCACTGCATAATAAATCATGAAGATATTAGCAATTAGCTTTGGGGGAAATAAGGAAAAGAAACATTAGTTTACCATCAATTCTCACTGCACCCCACTATTCTCCTCTCCCTCAAATCAGTGCAATGGATGCCTCTCTAGAACTTCCCCTAATTCATAATCCCTGTTCAATGTATAGATAAACAGAGATAATTTTATGTCAGATCAGTTATTTTTGCTTATCTTTGGGAAGAACAAGGCCATAAAACCAAACTGCAGTTGTCAGCCAAACCACGGAAAAGTATTGGAGAAAGTAACTGCATTAGCATTATGATAATATAATATAACCTTACAGATCAAGATTCCAGCTAGATTCAAGATGTCGTACATGCGAACAATGCAATGAAGGAATTAAATTCAAAAGTTTATCTCATTTGACGAATTACACATTATGACCTTTTCAATCAAAGTAAATTATGGTTTCTGCAAGATAGTATACGCAAAGTGAAACATAGCCGTTTTTCAGATTAAAGCTTTCTTGCTTTCCCCGCATTACAAACCAAATTAGATATAGCATAGTTTGTAGCATTGCAATAGTTTGCAACATCATCACCTAGAGAAAGCGCTATCTTGAGGAATTCCCAAAAGCATACGCATAGCAAGTTGCAATTTTCATCGTTGTATTGCACAGGCATCGGCAAATTTTTAGCTCTGCAGTTTCCTTGCTCCAGAGTATATATAGAACATTGGAAGTGGTGTTAGCTCTCGCACCCATGCTACATTACGGTATGTATATGTGGGAGATGGCTATTGCTTCTACATATTATTCTATACGGATTAGGAATATAGGCATTACGAAAATGTTACTGGGTTTAGTAGTGGTAGTCGAAACTCGAAACTGGAAATAAGAGAGGCAGAAGTGCTAGGAATGCGGATGGAGTCGCAGAGAACTATAGTGGAACATGAAACAATTCACGAAAATTTTTGGTCGACCCATTCTCATACATGAAACTACATAATACTCGGCTCCCATATATTCATCCCCACATTACAATCTTGAAGTTATGTATATGTCCATGTACTAACATGGTCACCAACCAATCCCCTTGCAAAAAGTTTGTGTCGTGTGCGGAGCTACACTAGGCACAAGCTAGGTTTTCCCTGCCACACCCGGCTCTTCGTTGTCCGGCTCATTTTCTCTTCTTACATGCCCATAATCATTTACACTTATATGTGTAGGCAACGACGTTTTATACATATGTGGACCCATATAACTTGTAACTGTAGCGCTATGAATTGTGCTAAAACACAACAAGCACTTCCTCAAAAAATATGTACAATCAACAGCTTTTGGAAGTTTGCACAAAATTTCTCACTTGTTATTATATGCGTGCCTTTGTATTTAAGAACATTTCAGCTTGGCCACACACTGGACTCGTCATATTTATTTCTCTTTTATGTCTGCCCTTTTGTGTCGATATTGTAGGTTAGCATGACTCGAAATCATAATTGAATATATGGCGTATATATTTCATTGATTGTATGATAATAATAGCATTCGACTAAAAGTGGAGAAAGATCATTGTTATTATGCTATAACACTTTTATAGCGTTTTCATCCCCATAAAAAGTCAACGGGAAAGCGGGTGAAAGTTTGTTGTCATTAAATATGATTGCTATTTGACATGATCACAATTCCAATCTTTATGTTCGATCTCATAATATATTTCTTAAATATTTATGCATACGTTGGATATTTTTTCGAATAAGTTTCTTTTTATTTATGCTAATCGTACGTTTGTTAGGATGGAACGGCATGTTAATATCTAATTAGTACTGTTTGCTTTCAATGTCATAATTGTTTCGGAATATGAGTCTTGATGAAATAAATGATTCAGTTGAGTTTCTTGCCTAAAATGAGCAGATCTTAACATTTGTCAGTGTTGTCCATAAAGAATAAATTCTAAATTTTATAAAATTGCGAAAGTTTAAAGAAGATTTACATGGACGTGTACAGGCTGAATCAATAGTCTTCGTGGCTGAGAGAATGAGATCCCTTCAAAAATCCAATGTAACATGAGTATCGATTCACCCTAAAGATTTACATAATTACAAAGGTAAGTTTATATTTAGAAAGTTACGGATGAACTTTAGCCTTCCCAACTCCATCGAATCAAATTAGCAATGGTTTTCCCCTTGTAAACTTTCACCCAAAGTACTCCCTCATGCTTACATTAGTCCTCCAATTTTCAATTGGATCTCTCATGAAACAAACCTAGACAATAAATAACTGGATATCGAAAGGATGTAAAAGGACACCTTTCCAACGAAACGTAGCCCAGCCGAACCCAGCTCATCGGAATTGCTAAGTTTACCACCAAAAAAAAGAAAGTTTATTTACCACTTTTCCAAGAGGAAAGCACGTCTTGCCAGTGTGATCTGAATTTTACTTTTATTTACCGAAATGCTACTGTGTAGGCATCTGTTTGCCAATTTATCCGATCACGGTATATACCTATGTGCATACATTCCCCTTGTTCTTCATATTTTATTTTTAACGCTACCTCCCTCCCTACTACCTACACCCTTTGACAGCCTTTTACAAAAAAAACGCCTTTGTTCAGTTTCTATCGACAGGCGCGAGGTCCGTCAACTTTCTTTCTGGAGAGAAAATAGAATGTATCTATCGGATGTATCTGAATCTATGAGGTTTGTTGCGTTGCTGGTTGGGACTCTGACAAAATGACGATGATTTTATGATGAACAAGCTTTTTTCCATTGGCTTATCTATGCATGCATGCATGGGACACTTTCTAAGTTCGAAAAAAATGTAGTTGTGCTTATCATCATCAGTACTAGAGAGAATCAAAAGAAGGAAACTCGAGCTAAACTCCAAAGCAAGTTGTTGTCTTTCTCCCTTCCTTTCCTAAAGGAGGAGAAAGATGGATGGATGTTAGTTAGTCCTAGTACTTACTCAGGTAGTGTAGGAGTTTTAG
>JAQGAG010001335.1:0-10382 GCA_034696835.1 Lepidocyrtus lignorum | reverse complement strand
CATCCGGTAAAAGGAGCGAGGCTATATGGTTTCCTCCGAATTATATGCGTCACGCCTAGCAAGTATTATTATTATAGGCTGACATCCGACTCCAGTCCGGAGGGTTTTTAAACTTGTTTTCCTCTTCATTTCTGCATCCTCCCCTAAATAATCTTGATCCCCTAATTGTCTAATCTGTCTTCCCCCACAAAAAAAACCTTAGATTGCGACATGCTATGCCATGAAATCATGAAAATGATGATAGTCGTCGTCGTCATCAGCAGCATCATGAAGCATAAGAAAAAAATCTAGGCAGACGGATCCAAAGAACACTATGGTTGGTGAATTCGAGAAGCGTGATTACTTTACTGTTATGAGTGAACAATACACATTGCATAATGATGGAGGAGCGATGTTATGTTTCCCTTATAAAAAAAGTCTAGTCATAAGATGGAAGATGATGAGGAAAGGCGATGTGATAGCGGATTATACGCATTTAAGCAAAACATCAATACTACACTTTTAACAAATATAACAAGATGTAGGTAATAGATTGTATATCTCAATGTTTTTATGAGTATTACATTTTTAATCAGAGTCAAATAAATAGTATGTGCTTTTATTCAATTTATAATGGTAATCAATAATGCAACCAGAAAGTATTTCTGTTTCGTTTCAGAATTAGATACGTTAAATAAATAAGTATTGGCGTACACGCAAAACAATCCACATTATTTTCGTTCAAATAAATTTTTCTTACGTCACATTCGATTCGTTCGTTGTTATATTTACCTACTTACATTCTGGCTTTATTGCGTAGCTTAAAGCTAGTATAGCGATTAGTTAGTTGGGATATGTCTGTCTGCTGTTAGTGTCTGTCTGCTCGCTTGTAAGAAGTCTAGTCTATAATTAGGTAATCCTGGTAGGGCCGTTGTTGTTTATTATCTTTCTGTGAAATATTTACAAAAAATTGCTCGTATTATTAATAATCCATTAATCAATTGCTTTGCAGTAAGACATGAAGCTATGTTCTTGGCACTTACAAAAACTGGAAAGGAAAATGACAGTAGCTCATCCTCATGCTCATTTATACCTTAAAGAATTCCCAACGCATTTTCATATTATTATCATCGTCATACCAGTCATATCATCATATTATTCCTTATGTAATAATTCAAAATGGATATAAATTCATACATTATTTTTTCGTTTCGTAAGTTACGTTGTGTGATCCGTTATTCATCAATGCAGTAAAGTTCAGCCATTTTCTGAAATATTCGTTAGAAATCAAACCCTGCATTAGTTCAGGTTTTGTGATTAGCCAATTATGATGTTTATGAAAATATTACTTAGGTTTGCTTCATATAACAGCATCTTGCTCTGATAAATACAAGTCCGGAAACCGCTGGGCTGCGCCATCGCTGTCAGCGTCGAATGGATAGTCAACAGGTCCCACACCAACAAAATCATCACTATCCTCCAACTCTCTAAGAGCCTCTACCTCTTTTTCAGCTCTATCTTGTTCCTCGGATAAAATTCTATCATGGTCAACCCCAAAAAAAGCTCGTTTACTTGACGAGGCTTCGGCCTCGCCCTCGTCCTCTCGTATTGGCCGTTTCCCAGGTTTTTTTCGATTTGGATCACCAATGACGTGTCGACCAGTCCAAGTTTTTCCATATTTAAAATAAGGAAAGTCTCTATATCTTGTCGGTCCATTAAGATTTATGCGAAGCAAAGCATCCAGAGCAGGTAAGGTCATTCGAGTCCTTCTGCTTGTGATTATCATCTGCATAGCACTGAAGGCCCTTTCGCAGTCCGCTGAGCTAGCCGGAAGTACCAAAATGGTACGAAGTAGATTCCGCAAATGTAAACCGATATGCGGCTTGTAGCTATCTTTTTTTAGTACTGCAGGCCAAAATTCCTCGGCACTTTTCCCGTTAGTTAGTTTTTCGTATTCAGTGTCTGAAGCAATGGCTTCGCAAAATTTGGTCCATTCTGTCAATACCCTAGGGGAATCCATTCTAAAACGATTGGATAATAAGCCCATTTCATAATTTCCATACGTTCCCGTGGACATTTTTGTTTTGTCAAACTTAGACGGAATAAGAACGTCCAACGCCTCCATTTCCCCTTCCGGGAAGTATGAGTTTATTTCAGCAACCAATTCATCAATTATTTGGTTCATTGTCGTCCTAAATGGAGTACGTGTCCGGTCTACTCTTTCCTTACTTTGTTTTAAAATGACCAGGGGGAGAATTTTTCCATTTCCAAGGTTTTGCTCCTTAAACCGTGCGTTTTGTGTATTAAGAATAGCCTGAAAGTCTCTGCATGGCCCCCACGGTGTAGTCCTAAGTTCGTCTGGTTGGCATTGCAAATGTGTTAAGAGATGACTAACATGTTTCCCTCCACCATCTTTTAATGCATTAAGTTTTTGTATTAAATCCAGTTTCTGTTGTCCCAATCCAAGTGTTAGATGACCGCTACGTTGAAAAATAAGACTGTATGCTGCAACTACGGAGACGATATCCGACAGGACATAAACCATTAGAACAAACTCCCTACTAGTAACTATTGAATGTATGCCTTCAGCTTTTGCTTGCGTCTCAGACCCAAATCCTTGGTCAAGTGTAATAGAATCAGTCGAGTGCGCCAGAATCGGCAGCATATCCCTTATTCTGTCCAAAACCAGGTTTTCGCTATTACTCCATCTCGTCTCAAAAGCAAATGTGACCCGCCGAGGTTTAACTTGATATGCAATTGCTGTATTTGAAAGGTGTTCCAATTTTTTTGCATTATAGTTGCAGTAAAACTTGGATATTGCCTTTACGTCTTCCTCAAACTTTTCAATTGCTCGTGAGTGATGAGCGACTTTTCTTATCGCTAGATTTAACCTGTGGCCGACACAGTGATGTTTCCATAAGGATCCGTCGCCAGTTTTGTATGTTTTTAACGATTCCGATAATAAAACAATTAATCCTCCCTTATCTCCCATGTTCACTGAAGCCCCGTCACTGGTCACGGCGACGAGGCTCTCTTTCGCAAGATCTAAAAAGGTGTATTTTGCTATGTTCCGTGCTGGGTTGGCTGGGACTATGACGTCATCTTCAAAGGCATCTTCAATTAGTTTTCTGTACCCATTTGCTGAAGAATCAACTCCTACTCGTACAATTTTATAAAAAAAGACGACAGGAACATCGTTTAGGAGGGTCTGTATCAACAAAACCATATAGTCTCTTCCAACACTATCGATGGCAGTGTCAAGCAATAAACTAAACTTGCTTTTAGATTTATAAAGAAGTTGTAGCAGCATTTTATGTAGGTCCTCGCTAATTTTTGATGCAAATAAATTAGCACTGTGATGATTCCTGTGATACCCATCCGGTCCCCCCAAGTTGACCCCCAACATTTCAACTAACTCGACAAACCCCTTATGTCCATGGAACGGAACGTATAATCTTGTTTCGGCATAAACAAGAAGGGCCATAATGGAAGTACTTTTTTCTTTTGTATTAAGATTTTGCAATGATTGTATAATTGCTGTCTCTCGTGCTTTTTCAAACACCCCTGCTTTTACGGACTCTTCTATAGAAGTGATAGCTGCATGCCAACCACGTGTGGTGTGTTCTCTCAATTTTTGTCTTGTAAAGGCAGCTGTAGTCCCAACCCAACCATCAGCAAGATCTGGCTTTGTAATACTTATTAACTGCGGATGTGCTTTTTTAGAATATGAATGGCAAATGCTGCAACGTAATTTAGCGTTTTCATTAAGATGGGGCTCGGTTACTTCAAGCCATCCTGATAATTCGGCTTTGTGGTCTTTAATATATTTCATAGGAATCTTGTTGGAGTCATGTTTGGTGAAATGTGAAATCACTTCTTTGTATTTATTTTCAGAGGTAGTTTGTGGAGTTTCTGTTGGACCACCACCCGGCTGGCTTCGTCTAATTTGTTGTCTGACTATGTCCTCCTGTCTGCTTGTAATTACAAAAGAAGATGCTATGCCTTTGACCTCGTCATCCGACAACTCGGAATATATTACATGGTTTTGGGTAGTTGGTAGGTAAGTGATGCGCGTATTTGTGCCTCTTGAAACTGTTTGAATTTCGCATGTTGGAGCTACTTCTAAAATCATCTCTACATCATCGCTGTCCAATACCGGCGCAGGTTCCTGTGTAATTAACGATTCCTCAACGTAAATAACTGGTACTCCGTTGTCGCAGTCATTTTCGATGTTGGGGGTTGGCGTGGTTATCCGAAAGGCAGACGGAATAAATCCAAGCATGAGTGGAGTGCATCTGCTTAGGCTGGCAAAATTTGAATTTGGGAGAAGTGTAGGTGTGGAGCCAGAGCTGGAGGGAACAGCCGAAGAAGTCGATGTCCCAGTGTTAGTACTAGTACTCCCTCCCGGTATGACTGGTGGAAGTGGAGGGCCTCCAGGAGAAGTGGAAGAACTTGAGGTGGAGGGAACAGCCGAGGAAGTCGATGTCCCAGTGTTAGTACTAGTACTCCCTCCCGGTATGACTGGTGGAAGTGGAGGGCCTCCAGGAGAAGTGGAAGAACTTGAGGTGGAGGGAACAGCCGAGGAAGTCGATGTGCCAGGTGAGGAAGCGGCCCCTGTACTGCTCTGCACTGGTAATGGTCCTCCAGGATTAGAGACGGAGGAGGCAAGTAAAATAGTGGATTGCTGATTGTCCGTTTGTTGTTGAATGACAAGAGGGTCTACATTACCTCTAGTAGTAGTACCCAATGGTTTTGGTTTTGGCAAAAAAAAATCTGATACTGGTTGTTGCCTTCCAGACGACGGTTGTGGTCTCAATGTAGTTTTGGGAAGTTTCTTAGCTCCACCAACAGGGGATCTCCGCTGTCTTGTAGTTTCAGGGCTATTAGCAGAAGAAGGGAACTTAAGTTTGTAAGGTTGTGGAAGAATATAATCAATTGTCATCTCCTCGTACGCCGGTAACATGCGTTCGTAATTGGAACAACCTACCAAATTATTGCCCATTACAACCCCGTCTACGGCATATTTTGCTATAAGAACTTCTAGTTCAGGGGTCATTTTTAAGCTGTTTACGCCTCGCTCAAAATCAAATTTGGTAATTTGGGAGGCTTTTTTATACTCTTCCTTTAAACGTTGAAGCAAAATAACTGCAAAAGGCTTTTTTAACCGGGACTCGACAGACTGACTGCTTGTTGAACCCCTTGAGTTTCCTCCTAAATAACTGCTAATTAAAGTCGTTCCGGATGTTCCTCCACGGGTTGCTTTCATTTTCACAACACCTGATGTGCTGGTGCCCCATCCAACCGACTTCGACCGAACGCTGCTGCCTACCAATAATAATTACAAAATTACTCAAATTACCATTTAATTATGTATGTTTCACGACAATAATAAGTAACGACCGATGACGTAACTCACCTCCAAGTGTGTAAAAGCCCATGTTATTCATTTTCTGATTGTTGAAGTTAGCCACCCCAACTATTTCATCCCCTTGTTCTATAACCAGTTTGTAGCTGTTCAAGGAAAACTCTGCTGGACTTCCAACCTCGCAGATAGCCTAAAATAAATAACACAATTTGTTAATGCCAATTAAATTTATCACAAATAATGCACAACGTAGCAGAGAACAACAATGATTTGCATTTGCTGGTCATTAAAATTGCTACTTATTAATTTTTTTGGTACGTGAAACTGTGAAAGGTTGGTTTGGGATTTTGAGTCTGCTTAACTTTACTTCAATATACCTGCAATTCGATGAATGCATTATTTCCTGCTCCAGTAATGTCTCCAAACACCTCGGATATTCTCACTTTGCACTGTTTCAGCAATTCACTTTTCGGTAGCGTTTGGGATGAAAGGGTTATAGCTGTAGCCAAGACTACAACGAGCAGTTGGAAACTTGCACAATTTTTTTTCTTCATCGTTTCCCAACCAACGACGAATTGGGTAACCCCTACAAAGTAATATTGCGATAATGCCTTTAGTCTGCTTAAAATATGTTTTTACTTCTGAGGTGCACCCAGTATGATCGATCCGAACTGAAGGAGCGATGCTGGGTAAGTGAAAGGAAATAAAATAATTAACGGAAAGTCCACCCAAAACCAGACAAAAATGTTCAAACGTTTTTTGCATTCATCCCAATTCACTGTTAGTGCAGTTTTTGCACTGTTCACGAATGCACATATGTATGCGTAAAAGTTGTTTAGAATTTGAGACTGTAAAAAAATATAGAGTGCAAAAAAAACTCTGTATTTTGTGAAATTCTAAATTTAGACCTGGATTGGATTGGATTTGTTCAATATCATAACGTTGAACTAAATAGTCAAAAAAATTTGGTTGGGATTTTGTTATTACGTACTATTGCACCATTTCATTTCATGTCTCTTTCTCCACACTAACAAAATTGGGAAAGGGACAATACGTTAGTCAGCCGTAGTGAAACACTTGGCTCGAACCCAAGATACTCCACTTTATTTCTTTTCTGAAATTCCTACGTGAAACAACATGAAGTAGTTTTCGACTAAAATTTTATAATTTACGCTGCATTTAACGACATTTGTTATCTGACTTCCCAACATAATCATAACTAAAGGGGGGACAAGGATCAGCCAACAATGACTGGTCGAATTCGAAGGTTAGAAAATGTAACCGAAGTAATGGCAATGGTGACAGCGACGGGAACAAGGTGAATTCCGACTATTATTACAGTTGGGAATATTACACGTATGAAATGCAACTTATTGCATGACTTTTTTTTACATTTTTTCCTCGTGCATTTAGTTTTCTGTATTCAATTTAAATAAATTGATCATGATTAATACAATAACGTAGCTGAAATAAAACTACGAATTATTAGAAATCATCCTGGCAAGTATCATTTACAAGAATCAAGTTTAAAATTCCGAAAAATTAAATATTGGTATTTAAGCAGTGATTTTTCAGTAACTATAACACCCACAGAAACTAATGATAGCTTGTTAAACTCGACAGTTAAAATGCTTTCTTTTGATACCCCACTCAATATACCTTCTCATTTTAAAAAATTAATGACCTTTACTCTTGACCCCCTCCGAGTTACCGGATTCCCCCCAAAGGCACTCCCTTCTTCTTCTTCCTATTAACGATCTATACGTACATACAAATTTGAACGAAATCGGTTAACGCGTTTGAAAGTTATCGTGCGCACAGACAGACAGACGGACGCCAAACTGATCGTATTACTAGCTTTCAGCTACGTAATAAGATTCCAAGTCACCAGAAGGAAGTTAATTTTGGATGTGTGCCCCTGCGCTCTGACGGATATCTTAGTTGCAGTTTCTAAAAATAAATATATTCACTCGACTTGGCGCACACACAAACCTTCCTGTGTATGCGAAGTTGATTACATTGCTAAAAAATGTAATTTTTATTTGTGAGTTGCTTGCTTGTAGCATTTTTAATCTTCTGAAGGAATAAGTACATAGCTTTGCCTTCAGCTTTTTCTATAAAGTTCATGATGATATGAGAAGAATGTGGATCGTGGATCCTATCATGAGGGATTCTGATATTTCCAATTGCCAAAAGTTTTAAACTTTTTGGCAACCTATCAAATTTGTATGTGTACACCCAAAGGAGACACGTATGGATCTCGTAGTCACTCCGCTGGCAAGTTAAAGCAGATAACGTAAGGTGAAAGCTAAAAATATCACAAAACAGTTTCAATAGCGAGATACTTTTTTAAATTTTGGCATGTCATCACTGCCCCATTTATAACAAACAGTTGATTCAGTTTGTCACTCCAGTTCACTGCTTGCAACATGGTGGATTTTTTTTGGATTTTTGTGCACGGTAGGTGCACGGAAATCTGCTATTATTATTTGTTGGGTAATTTTTTTTGGTTATGATGTTATGCTGGTCATTGTTGATTTTATCTGGTTTTTTGCACGAAATATTAACTACACTAATGCTGATTCAAAACAGCTCTAATTTTTAATTAAACCCTTTTGGGAAAGTTAATCAACGATGTTTCTAAATACCATGAAAGACAGCGATATGATACCTTTCCAAAGCTAAGAAATCATAGGCGGAATCCGCAATGATAAGGATCTTGAATTACGGGAAGACTTGCTCCGTATCTGTGGACCTGACATGATATCAGTACATTTCGATTTGGAGCATAAATGGAAAATGTGTTAAAGTACTTGATTTGCAAATGTATTTGACCGACCTAACATTTATTTGCCTGATTGAAAAGAGGTTATCATTATCATTGGAAGAGTTTGGATTCAATCAGCATTACGCATTATTCCTAAGTTGGATGAGGCCATCACAGTAATGGACAAGCAATCAGTAAGGAGCGGATGTGAATGGCAGAACTGGAAAACTTTGCATAAGCAAAAAGCCGGCTCTGACAAAGAAGAGAAACAATCGATTCATGTTACATTTTTACAATTTTTAAGATCATCATCATATGTTTCATATAATATATTTTGTCGTGCATTTAAAATGCTGCTGCCGTGATTTTCTCAAGTAGTTCCAACGAGTCTAAATTTAAGTCATTTTCCCTGACCTTTGATAACGTAAAAATACATAAAAATGGAAAATAGTACTGCTAATGCGACTTTAGTTTCGCCCTTCAGTTATCTCCAAGAGAACGGGCTAAAAGTGACTTTTTTTTTGATTGGTATCGTTTTTGGTTTGATCGAAGGCTCCGGAACAAGAGCCGCTAGAGCGATCCGCCGAGGTGATATATTTATTTATAAGTTAAACTATAATTTATATTGCTGGGCTTATTAAAAAGTCGGGACAGATCCTTTGAGATGAGGAAAGACGCCATGGCGTGAAATTGAAAAGTCGGGACAGATCCTTTGAAATGAGGAAAGACGCCAATGACGCCATGGCGTGAAATTGAAAAGTCGGGACAGATCCTTTGAAATGAGGAAAGACGCCATGGCGTGAAATTGACTGGAGAAGTATTACCAATTCTTCTCTATTTTAATTACTTTCAGGTCGAAATATGCTAATGTTTCTGCGAGCCGGCGAACTGCCCCCCGAGGAAGTTCCACATGGACGGGCTTCAGTTTCAGGGTGGAAGCGACGATTATTGTTTGTAATTCTATACATAATAGGTAGGTTAGGTTTACTAATTTAATTGTTGGAGTTTGCATACATATCAAACAAAGTTGACATTTTTTGAGGGGTCATACGAACTGGAACATGAGTCGGAGGTTTTGCGGTGAATCAATAACTGTTTTGTTGCTAATCAGCATGACCTGACCCTGAGGCAGAATATTGTCATCTGCATTTAAATCCCTTTCGATTTTCATGTAACCGTTTGGAGCGTGACGAAGCTATTGGTGTTGTGTCGGTTGGTCAGCTGTTAAAAAATATGCTCGACAATTCTGTGCATTACACTTTTTCAAGTCATCCGCATTGGTGAAGGGCCTCGGCCTCATGTCGTGATTCGGTTTCAAATGTCTTGTGTTAATACTTTACTTTTAGGATTGACTGGCAGTTTTGGGGCGGAGTATTATGGGGAAGCTGTTGCTTTTGGAGTAGGCTGGAACGTGGGCCACCGTGCATTAAACAGAGCTGGAGAAGAAGATTAAAATATTATGCTGATGTTAAATGATGAATTATGAACTATAAGGATCGATCTAATGCAATCAAATGATGATAACATGACATGACATAATATGATGATAATGATAACACTGAAGACTGAATGAAATAAGTGTAGACTGATTACTTTATTATAAGAATATACTGTTATACCTGATGACTTGACATTATTTTTTTGAAATATATAGTCACCTTTTGTTGCGTAAATTCTTTTCCACATATTTTACACTTTATTCTAACTTGCCGGTGAACAGCATTGTAATGATTGGTTATACTTCCTCCGAGGAAAACAAATTCTGCTGTACAAAGCTTGCATTTATATTTTCCTGCATCAGGATTAATGGTCCACTTCTTGCAAAAAAAATTCTAGTCAGGAAAAAACAAGGTCAATTTAAGTAGTTTTTTTCTCGATTAGAAATCCGTATCGGCGTTTTCCGGGCATTTAGCCTTCTACATATCAAAAAATTTTTCGCCCTTACGGGCGAAACCCCCTCCCCCCACCCCCACACCCCCCCCCCCCACTGACGCGAGGGACGGCGGGGTTGACCCGACACAAAATTCTCAGCCGCGAGATACCCGAAAAAATCCCTTATTTCCCAGTATGGATTTATCTAAAAATGACTTTTTACTTGTTTCAGGAGGCGATAAATTGATTTTTCATTCAACAATTTGGAAAAAATTGGATATTCCAAGGCGCATATAAATTCAAAAATAAAGTTGCAAAATAAAATCAATGGTTGTCGTTGGTTAAAAAACAAAAAATAAAATAAAAAAGGATGCGTCCACGGGCTCATTTCAAATGTAT
>JAQGAG010001334.1:0-10386 GCA_034696835.1 Lepidocyrtus lignorum | reverse complement strand
GGAAAGGTAGAGGATCAGTATGAGACTTGCTCGGAGTGGATTCATGATTTATTTCGGAGTTTTTGTTTTTCTGAAAGCTTTTTCCCTCAATGGTATGGTATCAATGTTATATTTTAAACTGAACATATTCAAGGGAGTTTTTGACGCTTTAAAAATTTATGTACCTAACCATAAATCACGTCCAGGAACAATAATTTGTCATTCTAAAGCAGACAAGCACGTTTGACACTGAAATGACATTTAAGTTTAATACGCTGATAGATAGATAAATCCACAATTAAGTGGAGTATTTATTGCGACTTTGACACGCTAAGTTTAATACGCTGGTTTTAATCAATCTACAGTAAGAAAAAAGTGATTAGGGACTTCATTTAAATATGATCATCAGTTTTAATTTACTTTTATTGATTGACCCTTTTTCAACATTTATATGTACTTATCTGATTTTCGTCACTATCAATAAACGTTTACACCTAGTAGGTACTAATACTAAACACCTCGCGGTAATCACGCAACTTTTAATAACGTCCGTTTTTCAATTGGGTATCCGAATCGGGAATAAATGTGACATAACTACATATCGTGAATATTGAAATTTTTCTCCAACGCAGAGGAGCTAACTAATACATATACTTAATATTATTTATTCGGTTTCTTTTACCAACCACTTTTGCGTGTGTGATGGATTCGTGTGGAATGTAATGTTAATTAAACGAGCTTTTGATTAACACGCGAGTATAAGAGCGATCGAGCACAATTATAAATTCTTGTTAAAAACTGGAATATCCAGCGTAGTACTAAAATATGTATATTATAATAAAATATGAAAAACATAAAATGTGAATTTGAGGTCGACATTTTAAGGCTTTTCGAGGAATGCTATTATTGTGAATTGTGAATTATCTATAAACACTGATCGCCTTGAGTTTGTTTATTGTCTCTGACTTAAATAATTCTTGGGGTCTGACTGTGCAAGCACATATCTAATTTGTTGATTGGTGGTGGCACCCTGTATTGATTAATTCATCCCAAATCTCAGTAAAATCTTTTTCTAATGCATCGTCATCGGGTTCCTCATCCATTCGTCATCCGCTATTTCTTTGTCGTTCGGCTGCGACGTCTCGCAACTATCCGCAACGATCTGCCCCTCAATTTTCTTGTATTTTGCTGGCCCAACTTGATAAACCCGTTTTCTAAAATGCTGTCCCCAGAACCAAATTAGTTCCACCAGCAAAACAAAAAGAATCGACGAAAGTACAATCATCCAATACCACATGAGCCCAAAGTGAACAGGAGGTTTAATCAGGGAAAACTGATCCATCAGCCAAGTTGTCCGGATGGAACAGCCATCCTGACAGTACAAGAACTGCCTCTTTAAATTTTTGTATTTTAGTTGAAAGTCGGTCATAGGTGCCCCAATACCCCTGACAAATTTGGGATCGAGTTGCTGATATATTTTAGTAGAGGAATTCAAATCTCGGGGTAGGTTTGTAAGGCTAACGCTCATCATTTTCTTTGTAATGAACATATACTGATGCCAGCGATCAAATAGCCCCGACTCCACAATTTAAGCTAGACTACGAGTAAACATTGGATAGAAAAAGTTATTACCTAAATGCCTGGAAAAACTCCTGTAGCCCAGCATGGGAACCTTGACTGGCTTCGAAGCCCAAGTGGAGCGCGAGAACTCTTTATATTTAAGAATCGCTTTCCCCCGATTAATATATTTCTCCTGATCGATTAGTGGTTCTCCTCGAATGTACAGAATGCACACATGACTTGGACGTCCCCAGAAATAAACCGTTTCTCCCCGATTGGGGTTCCCGCGACAGCATATGCATTGTGCATATTGGAATACAATTTACCCCAGGTGGCTTCAATTTCGCTTGTGGTGGTGACTTCCTCCACTGGCTCAAATTTAAATTGATTGCTGGATTCAGTTATACTGTAGAAAAATGCTGGCCCCAAATTTATAACACGAATGAAAACTATTCCCGGAGAAGTAAAACTGGTGAATGATTTCACCTCTGGACGATTTATCATCCAAGTTTCATATAAACCCACAAATAACCGGGTAAAATTTCGTTATCGAGGTTGATGTCGAGGGCCAGGTAGACTATACAAGGGGATAGCTTTCGTAGGGGTAGCTGTGACATATTGAAAAATTCTCGGTTTGCACTGGAAAACTGTCTTGTTTCGAATCCGATTTGAGACAGGGAAAAATACCTGAATAACTTGCCAATTATTTTGCATTTTTATCTTGGAATTCTTAGGAGACTGCTGTAAAGCCTCTTTCGTCACTGGAAACATTGCTGTAGTGAAAATAGGTGAAGGAGCAACTGTCAAATGTTCGAGTAAAGTTTTGAAATGAAATGGAAGTTGAAATTTGGGAAATGGATGATAAAACGAAAATTTGGAATGAAGGATATTTTTGCAGTAATTGCATGGCTAATGTTAAACAAAAAATTCAAAGTGAGTTTACAAACTTGTTTAAAAGGAGGCTGTAAGTAGGGGAGTAGGATTTATCGTTTGTTTTAAGCTTAAAATAGGACAGTTGACTTAACGCGCACAAATAGCTAAAAAAGAGTTAACCTTTTCCTTTCCGAAAAGGTAAATTTAAGACAAAAGTTAATATTTTTGTAAAAATACCAAACTAATTAAAAATTTTGAAAGCCTATTCTTAAATGTTTTTGCGAATTGGATATGAATTACAGACCACTTACACAGGTAGTCAGATAAATAATATCAAAAAGGCTCCCTGACCGACTAATATAATTTTTCTTCCGTTAGTAAAAATAGGCCGATGACTTGGATCATAGTACCTATCGTTTCACACAAAACTCAAAATTCTCAATATTGAATAGCCCAGCCCATGTGATATCTTCCTGTATCAAATTTTCACGTGTAGTTGCTCTTATAACAAAACATAATGTTTGGGTTCTTTCTCCTCTCAGCTTTCAAGCAAATTGTTTTTGAAAACACTGTTGGAAATCTGTCGAAACTGTGGAATTAGAAAATTACTAATGTAGGTATCCAGCATTTTATACGTATGTTGGAAACGCAAAAGCTTAAGCTATGAACGATATTGATCTCTTGGAAGGAACGACACCCTTTAAAACGATTTGCAGATGGTTACATGGGGCAAGGTACCTAAAAATAGAGTACATTGAGTATTGAGTATGTATTTATTAACGTGCTTTTTTTTTGCAAACAACACAATTACTTGAGCAAGCTTGATTTCCATACAAGAGCACATCGCACTAAAGGGATTAAGAACTACAAGTTTTTTAGTCACTAGAAAATGAGCTATCGTAAAAAAAATCCACTTTCTAAAGCGAGGCAAAAGTTGTCATGATTGCCAATTTTTATAATTGTCAACCGAAATCTACAAAATTTTCTATTTATGGATGCTTCACGAAAGATCTTTAACTCCGCCTTAACAATAATAGCAATGTAAATGTAACGTCACTCAACGTTGAAAATATCACAACGTTTTTGTTCGGTTTTGAAATTTTAGTCTATGAAAAACGAACAATTCCAATAACAAAATAATGGAAGTAGACGAAACGATGATCACCAAAAACCACAGAACCGCAAAATAGACTGGAGCCGGAATCAACGAAAACTGTTCTCTCAACTCATTCGTCCACCTGGAGCAGTCCCCTTGACAATAAAAATATTCCTTGCTAAACTTTGCAAGCAGAAATCGCCAAGAATATGTTTTCTTTGTTATCCCATCTGTATTCGGATTTTGAATACCAAAAAACCTCGCAGCCTGAGCAACTTTATCGTTTGTGACTTTAAAATTCTGCCAACGGTAAAACAAGCCCGACTCAATAATCTGCGTCAGACTCCGACTAAACATCGACGAGAAGTAGTTTCCCGACACGATGAAAAAGTCGCTATAACCTAATACGGGAACTGAAACGTCCTCCGAAATCCAATAAGCCTGCGAGTCAAACTGCTGAAAACACATTTTCAGTTCAGCCACAATAGCTTCCGTATCAATGATGGAATACTGATTTGGAAGTTGTATTAAATCCGTCGTATTCGAAATAGCTTTTCTATTTTTAACTGCTTGTAAAGTGAAGTTGCGGACATCGTCTGAAAACCAAAGCACAGAATTCTCCAACTTCTTGAATGCAGCTACCTGCTCAAATTCAACCATGCTAAGAACATCAGGCAGAAGCACCTTTAAGAGACATGAGTACTTATCTTCTTGGCTTTTACACCGTTTTAGCGTTCCTATCATCGCATTGTTTTCAATTAGGGCGTCAAAACTTGTGGGGACTGTTGGCTCAATCTGATATGACAGGGAGGAGAACATTTCCGCCTGGTACAATTGCGACATGAGCGTAACCAACAGGCTCCACATGTACCACAAAAGCATTATGTGGACTTGATTCATCTTCGTAACAGCTTCCGCAGTTCCACCCTTATCCAGTAGGAGACTTATCAGTGAAATCCAAATTTCTAGGAAACTCTTGAAATAGGTTATAATTCGAGGTGTAGCCGAGTTCTGTATAGAGCTTGCTGTACATATTAGCACCATGCTGATCAAAAGACTAGCAATGGTCACCATTAACCAAATGGATCTTCCAAATGGCTTCACAATCCCTTCAACCCGAGTCTCAGTTTTTAGTTTGCTGGTTTCCCGAACAAACGTGATGAACTTGTATTTGAAATTTCGACTTCCATATGGAAGAACAGTGCCTAGGTGCATTTTCTTGAGGTTCGTAAATCTGATAATAGCCTTTGGGTAAATCTGAGAGTGGATAGATGATATTTTTCTACTATCATAGGTAAAATTCCACTTGGCAGCTATCGTCAATAAAGTACATGGAATGGCTTCAATGACACGAAACACTGTAGTGTCAAGTCTGCAAATTTGTTTGGGGTCTCCATCCGAACCAAATTGAGACCATTTATACCAGGGCATGGTGTAAAAGTTGGACTTTTGCAAATTACCATTCAACCTGTTCCAAGCAATTATGATTTCCCCAACCAGAGTAGTTTTCTGCGAAATGGTCCATTTTAATTCCGTTGGGATCCGGCAGGCCATACAATACAGGAATGCCGTTTTAAGCCTGTAAACGCCAACAAATATCACACCTGGACTAACAAAATGAATAAGTTGCAGTGAGTTGGCGTCGTACTTTAATCCACGGTTTAGTACCCATGTGAAATCCGGAGGCGCCAGATTGTTGGTTATCATCACATCCCCGGGGAGTACGTTGAAAGTTGAATATGAGAGGAGGTAAACCAGACATGGGGATAATTTACGTCGACCGACTACTGCCGATCTATTAAAATGCATTGCTGACTCAGCATGAACTGTGTGAAATCCGAGGCGGTCCACAAAAGTGAAGAGCGTTTGGATTATCTTGTTTTCCCTGTCTGTTTTCCAATTTGGCAAATGGCTGTGTTGAATGGGGAACGGTCGGAGAGGTAGATACGTCATTGAGCAGGATTTGAATATTTCAATCAATTTCGAAAATGAGAGGGAAGTGGAACCTGTGGGAAAGCAGTGGTAGAGGGCGAGTATGAATGTTGCCCTTGGGAGATTCATCACGGATTTAACTAGGACTTTATATGACTATTTAATGTTTTTTTCTGAGCGGTAGCTTTTGCATTTATATTAAAGCGTGGTTCGGCAATTTAAAACTTTAGAATTTTACACGAGTTACAGATTTTTTAAAACATTCGTGGAACAATATTCATGAATAATTTATCTACGTTGCTCAAGTGGATTGGGACTGGGACGACACTTCTTCTAACATGCATGCTTGTTGTACAAATCCGTACTTTTGTATACTGTATTCAGTGAGACTAAAGTGTGAAAAAAATCCAATTTAATATTAGTTTTAATTTCCGGTTATTGATTAGCATATTTTTCTGAGGGTTTTAAAACGATTTTCTCCCGTAGATACTAATTGTATACGCTTGATTACGACATACACGTGTATAGTAGCCCGCAACAGCAATCCATCACGCAACTTGTAATTACAATGTTGATTTCGATTTAAGAAAATCATGTACCTATACCTGTATCTGGAATAATTTAAAAAAGAAACGATGTCTGGGGATTTTTTAAATTTGCGAGAGGGCACCATGTACAAGAGAAGGATTATTTAGAATAATTTGCTGTATGGATGTTACCGAAATTCGATACAGGGCTTTATCTTCTTAGCTATCGCTTTATACAAATATTTTAAAAATACAAAGAGATATACATAGCGGTAAATAGCCGATCCATTCGTTTCAACACAAATGGATAGCCCCATCTAATAAAAACCCATCCATAAGAATCCAGGTCCACCCCCCAAGAAATCATGCATGGTATCGGCGTTTGCCACCACAACCTTTAAAATTAAAATGTTTGTTATTTTAATCAGGGATTTTTCCGTGACCATGTAACTGGCACTGACAAAACATATACCACTGAAATCAGCAATCAAAATCCTTTCTTTTGATACACCATTAACTATATCATGTCATTTGAATAAAAGTATGACCTTGACCTTTGACCCTCTTGACGTGGTCCGATTGACCCCAAAAACAATAGGGTCCATGCCATTTACCATTTGTACGTCCATGCCAAATTTGAGTGAAATCGATTTACGCGTTTAGACGCTGAAGAGTAAACGGACGGACGGACAGACAGTCGGACACATGCCAAAGCCCATACATACCTTACAGGTATGTGGTAATTGCTTAACTTACTTACAGTTACGCCATTGTATTACAATTAATTTATTTACGATGCCAATAATTCAACCAAAACATTGAAATGCTAATTAATTCACTCCCAAACTTCAATACGATCCTCGTCTAGTGCCATCTCGTTACATTCTTCATCTGTCATATCAGTCTCAGAAGCTTGCTCGCTTGAACTTGTTGCGAGCTGTTCTCCGCCGTTCTGCTCCGACGTCCCGCAACATCCCGCAACGATATCCTCTTTACTTATCTCCGTTGTCGTCGGCACAATTACGGAAACCCGATTTCTAAAATGCTTCCCCCAGAATAAGGATAATTCCATGAGCAAAACCAAAATAGGAAAAGAAAACGCTACCCCCCAATACCACGTGATTTCAAAGTGAACTGGAGATTTAATCAAAGAAAACTGTTCCTTCAGCCAAGTACTCCGGATGGAGCAGCCATCCTGACAAAAGAAGAACTGCCTCTTCAGCATTTTAAATTGGGAATGAATATCATTTGCTATATCCCCAATATCGCTGTAATAGATATCGTCTAGTGAACCCCGAAATTCATTTCTAGACCTTAAACCGTTGAACAGGTCCATCCCGATAATGACGACCCATGTGGCGGTGACGGTCCCATACTGACGCCATCGATCAAACAACCCCGACTCCACAGTCTGCGCTAGACTTCGGGTAAACATTGGATGGAAAAAGTTTTCAGCCGCCATAAAATATGCAGTTTCTCCCAACATAGGGGCTACCACTGGCTGAGAGCTCCAAGTGGAGTTGAAAAGGTTTTTGTATTGAAGAATCCCCTTCACCACCGTAATCAAAAGCTCGGAGTCTAAAAAAGTAAACACGTCAACAACTTCGTCAGCCTCCGTTCCGCTTATCAAAGACTTTAAATTGGAGGTTTGCATATTATCGGAAGGAATCCAGTTGACAGACTTTCTGACATTCGCATACAACTGAGGATTTGACACGGTCCCGCCCTCCAAAATCCCAGGGAGGACGGCATCTCGTAAACAAGAAACCAATATCCTGTTTATCATGCAGGATGACCATGTCTCCGTCGGTATTTTGCTGTCCATGAGGGATTCTAAAGTGTTCGGAGGTTGAGGCTCTATCTGGTAGGTTAACGAAGAGAACATCTCACCTTGATACAGCTGCGACAAAACGGTCACCGCAGCACTCCACAGAAACCACATGATAATTAGCGTGACTTGCTTGAACTTCATGGCCGATTCTGTTCCTGGCTGGTTGAGCAAGAGGATGCTCAACGAGTAGCAAATCTCTCGGTAGTCACTGTACATTCGCACCAACGACCACATACCCCTTGACCTTTTCCACGTGAATATCCCCGTAATCAACAAATTTGTAAGGAGGAGCATCGCCCAAATTGACCACCCAAATGGCTTCAGCATTCCATCCACCCTAGTTTTTATCCTTAGCTGGGAGATATCTTTGAAAACAGTTATAAAAAAGTAGTCGGTTTTTCTGACACCATAAGGGAGCCAGTCATAACCATTGCCAAGAACAGTTGGAATCAATACGTTGAAATCTATCTGGGAATCTGGGATCGATCCTAAATGCTCCTCATATGTGAAATTGAACTTTCTAGCGATTGCGACCAGGCTGCAGGTAACGGGATCTAAGGGTCCTCCAAGTCGAATGTACAGAATGCATGCTTCATTTGGATCAGGTCTATAACTATAGTGGTTTGGCTTAACTGGCATCATCGAGCAAACATATGCGCCGTGCATATTACCATGTCGACTAGCCCAAGTCGTTTGAATTTCCTTCATGACTACCTCCCGAATTGGCTCTAGTTTGAATTGCCTGTCCTTCACATAATCCAAGGTGACGTAGTAAGCCCACTTAAAATTAGTAACGGAAATGAAGATCACTCCAGGAAAGAGAATGTGAGTGAGTGTTCTCAAACTTGCACTGTTCTCCATCCAATCATGATACAAAATCCACAAAAATCCGGGTGAAATTGGTTCATTTTGATGACCGATCCTGCGGTGGAGGTCCAGCAAGGGAAGTTGGACGAGGTGGACGGTACAAGGGGAGGGCTTACGTCTGGCATGGGTTGAGAGATTTGAAAACTCCTGGTTTGCCCTGAAATTCACCCTTGTATGGAATCCAATTTGAGTCCCAGAGAAGTATTTGAATAAGTTGGTGATGAGCTGGGCGTTGTTATCTTCAAACTCTTTGCTTGATTCTGATTCCGTACTAGCTTTAGAACCTCGTTTCAATTCATTGTCATGTCTAACAGTTCTGTAGTGGAAATATGTAAAGGAGCAGGAGCTAAATGTCTGGAGAAAAATTGGAAAGGAAATTGAGACAGAAATTTGTACAGGGGAAAACAAGATTAGGGGGAGGATTGATGAACAAGTTTTTAGAACATTCATGTCTGAATTGTGAAGAAAACTTAATATATTGCAAGGACTTGTTGTAATTTTTTTTTGTTTTACATGTGAGGCTGATACAGTATTGAATTGAGTGAACAGTATTTGTCTCGTTTTCTCTCAAGAGCGGATGTGGCAAGTTGATCTAAATAATAAATGGGTTTGGAGACCAGACAATGGTGTGATTTCCCGTAAATGGAAATAAGCCTGATGTAATACAGCTCACCAGGTATACTTTTTGGGTGTTAGGAGAGATAAGGGATGTGATACATGGAATTATACTAATTTGAGGGTGTAGATTTCGAATCTGGAAACTATTTTCTGTAAAAGTCATGTTTATTAATTTTAAACTATGAAATATATTAGAAAAACGGCCTAATCGCAGGACATATTGAAATTTCATCGTACACAGTGATCATTATCATGCCACAAAATGGTAAAAAATTTATTTTGTGCATTATTTCTAACTAAAAATAGTCATTTTCTATCTTCAAAATTCTCCCTTTTGGTTAATAATTGTACAGGACAAACAAGTTGAGTCCGTTAGACAAAACTAGCTTACAGATAAATGTAAAAATCGCTTGCTCTGGGTTGGAATGGATGTAAAAATTAATTTTTTACCATTTTCTGGCATAATATTGATCCTAATGTATAAGGAAATTTCAATATTTTTTAGCTTATTGACTGTTTTTTACATATATTTCATAGTTTAAAATTAGTAAACATGACTTTTACAGAAAATAGTTTCCAGATTCGAATTCTACACCCTCGAATTAGTACAATTTTATGAATCACATCCCTTAACTCCCCTAACACCCAAAAAGTATACCTAGTCAGTAACTTGTTTTTGAGTGTAATAACCTAGGCGACACTTGCCTGCCTGGGATATCACACCATCACACTACCATGTCTGGAGTTTTTGGTTGAAAATAAAATGCATGCAAAGAAAAATTTACAACTTCCCGGGGCAAACACTGGGACAGACTATTATTATAACAATAAGATGTATTGATTGTATTACAACAACGAAGCTTTAAGTTATAAAAACTATATTAAACAAATTATCATGGACTATTACTGCGTAAGAGTTTAACTGATGAATGGTTTTTTTACAATAAAATGATTGTAATTACAATGACGTACCTGTAAGGTTTTGAACATTAATAATATATAATATTCAAGTATTTGTTGAAAATCCAAATTTTGGATTTTTTAATCAGTGATTTTTCAGTGACTATATAACTGACACTGGTGAAATATACACCACTGAAATC
>JAQGAG010001333.1:0-10386 GCA_034696835.1 Lepidocyrtus lignorum | reverse complement strand
GAGAAGATCATTGCGTTCTCCAAGCCAGGTTAGTTGTTTGAGTTTTATTGACGTAAATGCATAAAAACTTTGATACATTAATTATAGAGGATTTGCATTCATATTTTCCTTGTTCATGAAGGTAAATGGAAATGCATTTTATTTTTATGCTCGGGGCTAGCTAATTTCATGAAAGTTGTTTATAAATTATGAGTTATATTTAATACGAGATTTGACGTATCCGCTTGTTACCAATAATGCCATGTGCCGTTCATAATTAAGATAAATGCTAGTTGCAAGTGAAATTGGCTAAAAAAAAGTAGGCTACTTTTCGTAGAACCAACAACATTCACACCGTCATCCTTGAGACCCGGCGTAAGAGCTTCTATAACGCAGTTAGTGAGTCAACATAAATTGTGTATTTTATTGCAAAATTTACCGAAAACAAACCATAACAAAAGCAATTTTTTCTTTACACTGTTATTATTATGATCTTTAGAAAACATACCGGGAAAAGCCATATCATTTTCAAATTGCAGTTGCATAAAATGATAGATAAAAATTAATGAGCCTCTGTTGCACATTTTATTAGGGAGTTATTGTTGGAAATTATATATTTTCTAGTGAATCAGCCACAAAAAAATTGACATACAAATTATGTAAGGGGATATAATGAGCAAGGCCAGTTTTCTAGTTTGAACCACTACGAAGAAGAGTCAATTCAATCCAATAACTTATTTAATTATACGTATACCCAGCATAGGTAGGTACTTAAGGTTATTATTATACAACGCAACGGTCAGGAAAGGATTCGAGAGTGAATCTATGATATATGATGATAATCTATTATTAGCCCTAATTTAACCCGAAGTTGTCGGTCACTGTCAGTAATAATCAAGGTGCATGTTATAATACGTAATAGGGATGAGATGTTATCCGTTTTCTCTTCTGATTGCAACCCATAAAGTTGCAGAAAATGCAGCCTAGTGCTTTTCAAATGTTTTTTTACCCTCACCCCTTTGTAAAAAAATCGGTCTTAGAGTACAAAATATAAAAACATGTTTTCAACTCTGCACTCTTCTTAGGTATTTTGGATTGAGATTTGCAATTAAATTTGATTAACGAACATGCAAAAAATATATTACTGTTATTAATTTAAGCAGACATAGGCTCTGGCTGCATCCAAACATATTATTATGGATGCATTTTAATCGTGGATTTTGTAGACAGGTTCAGGCGTTGTTTTTTGTTGTGGAAGGTGCAAATTATTTTAAACATTGCACAAGTTGATGATGATGAGACAGGATGGCCTTTAGGGAAAGGGGAGTTTTTAATCGTTCTGACTTGAGGATTTGCCTTTTTATTAAAAATTCATGTACCTAGCCACCCACCCGCCGTCTAATTCAAAACATATTGATATTGCCCAATGTGGAAAATAATCATCCTCTACTAATACCAGTAATCATAATCATGGCTAATGTTTCAGCATATCCGTGCTTTCTTCATGTTCTGAGCGCAAAGAAAAAAGTTCTCTTCAGACAAGTTAAAATTTATACGAAAGGTCATAGGATTTGTAATAGGGAGTCATACAGATTAAACGGGTGATTGTCATAAACTGATGATATGTGAAGCATGCACATCAAAAAATTGCCAACTTGATCAACAAAACAAAGAACATCCAGAGGGTAGATCATGAGCATGTTGATAGGGATATGCGGAACGAGACAAGGCACACATATAAACATTGTATAAAAAATATATATCTTATCTTGGCAAGTAGATTCGTTCACAAAGGCTATGTGAGAATGAGAAGATGTCTCAGACTACGAAAAAAATTTCAATGGCCATAGCCAGCCAAAGAAATTGCATGCAATGTACCATACAATAGCCATGTCATATGCATGCCTGGCGGCATAGCCAGCCGGCCCTGAGACGTGATTTAGCAAATTAGGACCATTTTACATTTTGCACCAAACTGTAAAAAAGGGTTGACTAGAGAGATATAGCTGAACTACAAAAGGGTTAAAATAACACGTTAGTTTAAATGCACCCTCAAATACCCAATGCAAAATTGCAAACTTATCGAGTCATCCTGTCTTAACATATCATTCCAATAATTAGTGTGGATTTTCATGGCAAATACGGTTTTCTAAATGTTTTCTTGGAGGAAAGACGGGGAAAAGAAGGACAGTAAAATATGGCATGGCATCAACAACCGTTTTATAACTTGAGCAGAGCTAGGCCAAAGCCCTTGATTATTATTTAGTTTAAGCCAATTTACTAGGTTATATGGCATATTCACTTGGACTTTACCATCACGACTTTGCCGGCTGAGGATGACCAACATGTCGGCGTCTACAAAGTTTTTTGTGCTTTTGGGAAGCAGACCAGATTGTCTGGTTTTTTGGTATAGGAGAAAGGAGAAAATTGCTATATGGTATTAGATAGATATAATAATATGAATTACGAATGACGATGACATGACAAAGAAGTGCCCATAACCTCAGTCATAGTCAGTCTGACAGACTGCTAACTTCATGTCAGAGGATATATAATTTGGGTGAGAGATGCAGGCCAGACAGGAGATAATTCTTTCTCTGTCAGCGTTTTAAAGATCCTTTAAAAAAAGGTTTAAACGGTTGTTTAAATAGAAACCAGCTTTCTCATTTGCTTTCCACCAGATTGGTAGTTGAGTCTGGCACATGCCCACCGGTTACTACACACTACCTGAGCAAAGGTGCAAGAAAATCAATCCTCAAACATGATTCAGTTTGATAATTTCATATATCATTTTTAGTAACAAAATGGGCTTACCTAATCGATAAGAAAAATTTGATGAGAAAAAATCAAGAGACCAAACAAACAAAGAGGACAAATAGAAAACCGGCACCGAAAATCTGTGCTCATCCTTAATTCTTGCCACGGGACACACCATGAAAAACAAGCAGCACACGACGATGATGCAGATATTTTAAAGAACAATCAATATCTCCATTATCTAAATATTGACGCTTGTACTTTGGTATGTGGAAGTGACAATCTATAATTTCAAGTTGCTCAAATTGGTCTGGTTACTTACAAGGAAGTACAAAGTATCGTATCCCCAAATAATTTTTTGATAGAACTTGCTCCACATCCATCCATACTCCCATTTCTATTTTTGTGACTTGCTGAGTTGGGGATTCCGAAATTTAACAGAGATAAAAACAGTCCATGTGGTAGAATGGTACACATGCATAATTTGTCATCATGATTTTTGACCTGACGTATCAGAATCATTTGGGTACGTACGCTCACGCCGGCCCGTGGCAACTACTATCTTTTACGATAGGGAAGTGAAGTTCACTTTTTTCAAGTGCAAGGAAGTCCCTAATCATCATCCTCATTGTTTCTATCATACTGTCATTTGTAAAAAAAACTCAATGTCAAGTAAGCGATTTTGGATTTGTCAAAATACATTTGATAATGATTAAAAAAATATAATGGTCCAATAATCAATATGGCATTTTAAATTAAAATACTGTTGAGTCTACGCGAAGAAAAAATCCGTCATCCACGTCACACTTTTCCTACTGAATGAAAACTAAACACGATTAAAATGCACATTCGAAAGAATGCAATGCCATGATTAGGTACAATCGTAACATTTTTTCACTACCTAGTTGATTCATTTCAGCTGAACAAGTTGTTCCCAGAGTTTTTGCATCATTTTAACTTTAAAAGTAATACAAAACTCTGGAGAGATAATACGCTTATCTCACTAGTCAAACTTAACATAGCCATACCCTTTTACATTGCTATTACAAGCAAAATCCCTTTTAAAATGGCTTCATTAAGGAAATATTTGAGATGATATGAAATACCATTAAAAAGCCATATTTATAATCTGACATAAAACCATATCTTGTCTCCTTCCTCCTTAATCTTTATCAGCTAATGGTCATAATTACTGTTCCATGGTACAGTGTCAAATTCCTCCACAGTTATATTCTCACGCTTGCAAAAATCCCCCGAGCAAACTCACATCCCAAGTGTAGGGCTTCATTCCCATTCTTATCATCAAAATTACTCGTGGTGATACTTTTTTTTTCATTCAGAACTTTTACAATTTGTGCAAATCATCATAACTTATCCATGTCGATTACACAAATTTCAAACAAGCTGATTTAAAAAATACTTATACAATTAGTGAAATCCTTCATCTTGATGATCATCCTCCAATATTTTCATGTATGTTACCTCCACGCTGGAGCCATTTCACTCCGCTAATATTGCAATATGAAATATAGCATTTTATTGACCGTTGCGCGTTGTTGCCATACAAAGAGAAGAGGGATAATCAATGAAACCTATTTATTATGCTAGAAAATACACTCGATCATCATCATCGTGATGATCCAGCGTAATCAGTCACTCACATTCACATGGCACGATTCATTGCACATAATATAACTGCTTCTCTTAACAACCAAACTGGAAGATGAAGTTGAAGACCAGAGAGAGATTGGAAGGAGTACAGAGTGCATATATAAATGACGGCAACCACCGCAGCAATCACACTTACATACATATTTTAATGTACATGCTGATTATCCCCATGAAATTACATTTGTACATCATTCATGTGAAAAAATAACTATTTAATCTGTATTTTTTATGCTGGTATATCTCCGTACATTACATTTCATATAGTTTGGTGCTATTTTGGGAGTAATTTTGTTAGTTGGATAAGGTTTGATTTTGATATCTCTCAAACTGGTAATAATTGTGGAGCCAAAGTGTTTTATAAATTATGCCCCCGTGTTGGTGACATGAGGCATTGGCTGACTACTGTGACTACACACACTTGGCTCATATCATTATCATTTATAATATCAGTGCACTCTGGTACTCACCAGTATTATTTATGGATAATGTTTTCTTTTCCCTTCACACTTCAGTTCTGGAACTCCACTTAAATCTCATTGCAAATTTTTTTTGTCATGATATGGATAATGATATTGGTTGTGGGGAATGCACATTAATATTTAAATGTATCATTTAAAAGCTCGATACTAGTAAAGTATATTTCCCCAACAAAAGCATTCATCATCTTTTGCCATCGGTACTGAACACTGTAGTAGGCACGGGACGGCACACACACGCAGTGAAAAAAAGTTTGTCAAGTGCATAATCATCATCATATTACCACCACCTTAAAACTATATCATCCAAATGAAGTTAAGGGAATTGAATGATTGACACTTATTTAAGCTGGGGACAAGTGCCAAGCTCATCTCAATATTTCAAGTGAAAGCATATTAATATTTTTTTAGGATTGTGCTTTAAGTTTAAACATGCTATATGCAATAATTTTTTTCTCTCAGAGGAGTAGAAAAAAATTAAAAGTTCTTGTTGGGTTATGTTAGTGATAGGGGTGGAGGTGGCTGCCACTGACTGGTACGCACGCTACACAGTATTTATCATCTCCAGAGCAGCATGCCGCTGGTGATGGGGCCAAGTCAGTTCGCCTCTTTGACGACCTTTGCCTCTCCAGTCTCATACAAAGTTTTTTGTCGGGATTGGAGATTACGAGATTGGGGGATGAAGTCGAGTATAAGAAAGAGGAGAAAAAAAGATGAGAAAAAATTGTCATGAATTGGGTAGTAGTTTTCTATGTATTTGTACATGGAACAAAGGAAAGTTATCTAACAGCCGGGGCTAATACTCTGTATTTGGGATTCTGTACGAAATAAGGGTCACTCCAGAAATAAGTCCAGCAGTATGATGATTAAGTACTATCTTATTTGTCGCAATTAGTTCCTGTCACAATCCGAGAGTTCTGTCCTCCAGACTAAAAAATGTCATTTCAGGCATTTGGCAATGAGGAAAAACTAACGCATAATTTTTTGCGTAAGAAGGTGATAGATTATATGGAACATGCGACACAGACTCCTATTCATGTCTAGTTCCTCTCTTGAAGAACACGTTGTACTCGTGACATTGGAAGATGTCAAAGTCAACGGGGGTGCAAAAATCCCTGACCACAATTTAAACGAGAGCCAGACGTATAAAAAACTACTTTAAACTATAAATACAACTGCTTATTTTTACTACTTTAGATACTATGTCTTAGCTTCAACCAAGATAAATAAAAGTATTTGCACTGTCCTGTACATACTAACTTGGACGTTTTGTAACATCTCCAAATGGCGGCACAAAATCGTTCGGTTGGAATATGTACGAATAGGACGATGAGGATTTGAGGTTGATAATTGATAAGCTTCCTTGCAATGCACTCATATCACGTTATCGATTAGTACTAAAGGGTGACAGAGTTCAATAACTTAAGCAGAGCGTGCAGATGCCTACCTCTGGACGACCGTCCGACCGTAGGAACATAATATCGAGATGAGCATAAGGTCGTCGTCTAGCATGGCACTATCATTTGGGGTGGCATGAGATCAGAGAGTCAATCCAAAAAATACAAATAGAAGTCACACGACATACATATATACTTTGTAATTGACGTTCGTTAATGAACAAAATTATTTTCGAAACTTTCCAACAATATTTTTTTTTGTATTTTTTTCCAGAAAAAGTAATGATTGGGAACAAGGCGGCCAAGAACTTGCATCATTTCTCCTTCTCCGAGAAACTCTCCAGTATGAATATTGAAAGCGCAACGATGTATGTTCACGTGCGATACACCAGCCATCAAAATCAGCACACTCAAGACAAGAATAAGCACGCCAATCTTAATATTAGGATCCGTGAGCTTCATCATCCGAAAGGGGAGTCTCCAGTGTCAGTGGACTATGGGTAAGCATGATTTTAATTATGATATAATCATTAAATTTATTGCATTTTTGTTTTCCTCTCTTCAAAAAAACAAGAATGGGTTGATATGTAGCGTAATGTCACACTTTTTTTTTTACAAATATTTTCATTTTTTTCGCAGAATGTTCAAACCTCTCTCTCGTGGGGATGGTGGAGCTGGAAGTGAAGTGACTCATCATGGGCGCCACAGCAAATGGGTTCAAATTGACATTCGGGATGCGCTCTCCAAGTGGGTAGTCTCCAACCCTGTACCCACCTCTAGGAAGATTACATTGGCTATTGATGCTGTTGACAACGCGGGCAAACCTAGTCAAGAGGTCACTGTTGTCAGTTCATCTGAATCGGATGTGAAGAACACTGTAAGTTCATCGAACATATTGACATAAATTTAATGTGTTTGTAAATTTTGACATATCCCGATGCTTAGCATCCATCTCCCATCAACTCTGTTTACGACGAGTTGTGCAAAATAAATTACCTATAGAGAAATTAAGATCGACGCATTATTGTTTTGCAAATTTGCACTCACCCATGTCCCATAATCCACATCACCTCATTCCCCTCGTGTTTAGCTGTCAATAAAACTGTTTATAATGCGTTTTTTCTTGTATTTTTGTTTGCCTCACAGCAGTACCCCTTCATTGAAATCCATGTGAGTGATAACGGACGCAGTCGTCAGCCCCGGGATATTGCCATGACTTGTGATGAAAACTCTGCGGAAACTCGGTGTTGCAAATATCCACTTACCGTGGACTTCGAGGAGTTTGGCTGGGACTGGATCATAGCGCCAAAGAAATACGATGCCTATTACTGCTCTGGAGAGTGTCCTCTGGCCTTCCTCCAAAAATACCCGCATAACCACATCGTCCAGCAAGCCATGCCTTCCGGGGTAGGTGGCCCTTGCTGCGCCGCGAGGAAGATGAGCTCTATTTCAATGTTGTATTTCGATAGGGAGTCTAATATCGTGCTTTCCGTCCTTCCGGGAATGGTGGTGGAGAAGTGCGGCTGTTCATAATAACTTAAATAATCTATTTTAGTATCGAATTGTTTTTCAAATTGCATTTTTTAAAAGTCTTAATTTTCTACATGAGCTTAGGTTGGATCATTACCGTCGTCGTTATTAATACAGATATATTTTTTACAACTGATGATCTATTTGACTAATTAATGCTTGTATCAGCATCACAAATTTTTAGAAAAAAAAAACTTTTTTTTATTATTTTTAACAACTTTCAGTAATGGTCTCGTCTCTTACAACGTTTCTTCTTAGTTTCTCGCTTAAATCCTAAATAATATACCTTAAACATAAATATCGTATTAGCGGTTAGTGTTAGTTAACTGTAGCTAGCTAATAATCATTTATGGGACTAACGTATTGTTTTTTGTTCATCCCCGAGTTTGTTTTTTTATGTTGGCCCAAAGTACAAAGTTCTCAGCTATAATTATAGTAATTTTAAATGGTAACTTCCATATCATATAAGGAAAGGATCTAAAAGGTACAGAGTGGAACATGGCTATAGAAAAGAAATAATCTCATATTTGTTATTGAAAAAGTCACATTACTTTTCGGAGGAATTACAAAACGTCATGTTTTTTGCTGAGGATCGAATGTTATTATAGTTCATTTTTTATTACCTAACTCCACGAGCATAACCAAAAAACGCTGCCATTATTGGAAGGACCATAGCGGGTCGAGCCTATTACGTAAAGGAGACGCTTCGAGCAGCTGTGGAAGGACTAAGGAAGGAGATGAATGAGTGGAGAAAATTCCCTAATGATAATTATATTATTGAAAATAGTAAGTAGGCGTAGTCATATAATAGCTTTCGATTCATAATGGTCTGAACTTGATGATGGGGGGAATGAGATGAACGGATGCTTTATTCATCCCATGTCAGATTTTTTTACGAGCAATTTCATTCTAATCTTTTGAGTAATAAAGAAAGGAGGAAGAAGGATCAATTTTTTTATTCCTTGTTGAGTTGGATAATGCGAGCTTATGTAATGTACAGTATACTCATCCCATGTGGGGAAAATGGAGTCAGTTCCTTTGCAATTTTTTTTCGTGGTTGGACTGTGTCTTAAAGAGAGGTTGAAGAGTTTTATGAGCTGGGAATGATTGCGATTGACGATGCAAAGGTTTATCGCAATCATTTTAGGATTACACATGATGGGCTTATGGGCAGGAGTCTGGATTTGCGTAGGAGTGAATTGATTATCAATTGACTTTAATCCAATCCTAAGGATTTTGTATAGTATCTGGGTGATTTTAGTAATTGAGTTAAGAGTAAATTTATACCTAGGTCAAATTGTCAAATACAGCAATTTCTTCCAGAAAGGGTTCCAAAAATAGTATGCAAGTTTTTTTGCAACTCCCTATACGCGTTTCATAAAACGTGTGGAAAAGTACGAGTCTTTCAGACTTCTCCAAAAAAAATAAGAGAATACACACCTCTCATGACTGATTCTTGGAAATTGTAATATGAGCGGAGATTGAGCGAGATGGAAGTTGTTTTTATGAATGCAAACACAAAGGCTATGAAGAAAAAATTAAGGCATGATATGAGCTAAGAGAAAATGTTATGTTTGAGAGGGTTGAGTAATGTTGAAATGTAGAGAAAATTTTATATTCAAAAATTGCAAACGTTTGGAGGAAGTGGCGGTGTCGATGAGACGATGATGAATATGATAGTGTCAAAATGGGGGAGCCAAGATGGTAGTCAATTATCATGTTAGCATCTCTAGAGGAATGCAAAGGTCTAACGGATTCCGCTATAACGGTCTCTATTTTGTTTGATTTTTTTCTCGGCTTGGACGGAATGCTTAACGTATTTTTTGCATTTCTCAGAATTTAGTCAATTGTTCCATATTAATAAGAATAACTACGATTGTATAAAGTTATATATTGTAATCGAATGTTGTAAATATATTAAATACAACTTGATAGATTATGTACATGATAGATCAAAGGTTAAAAGGAAGTTTGACTGAATAAATAAATAAATAATGTTATATCCTTTCCGTTGATGATAATCTTAGTTTTTGTCATTTTTAATTCATTAAGTGATGATATGGCGGCGAAGGCAAAGTACATGATTGTTTTTAAGGCTAGCGAGTTTGAGTCGACCCAGTTTGAGTCAGATGGAAAGTCGACGTGACAGGAACTATAACTGTGAAAATGTATTTTTTGTATAGAAATTGGATTGCTTTATGATATGAAACTTAAAAATTAGATTTGTAAAGTAAACCCCAAAGAACTATAATATCGCTTGTAACTTATGTATAGTTTAGAGGTGCACGTGACATGAATGGTGACTTAAAGTTTAATTACAATTTATGACTATGATTGATTAGCTTGTAGGAATTTAATTTTTTACTCGATTAGTACTTGGGTGTATATACTGTATATAGAAGCATTATATATTTCGTTGTTTTCCCCAAGTTGTATTAATTATTATATATTTCTTAACCTTTACCTGAGAATTTAAGTAAAATATAATATTCTATTCTAATGTTGAAAAGTGTGAAAATGAATGTTTAAAGAATTATTAAAATAAAAGTATACAATAGTTGTTGACAAACGATAAA
>JAQGAG010001332.1:0-10387 GCA_034696835.1 Lepidocyrtus lignorum | reverse complement strand
GGAAAAAGCTCTGTAAGGATTGCTGGGGTAAGCTGAGAAAAGTAGAAAAGTAATTTATAAATTGTAAACATCATATCAAGTTTAACGTATGGGCTTCATTTTTTAAAATTTAAAATGTCAATTTTCTTATTCCCTCCCAGTTTTCTCCAGGCTACAAATACCAAATTGTCGTCCGTGCTGTTGGAGCTCATGGAAAGCGAAGCTTGTTCAGTCAATCGGTCTCCATTGTTCCACCTGCTTAACTATACCTGTTGTTTCGGGATTGTGCATGCATTTAAACCTTTAACCTTTGTTACATTTATGAATGATACTCATTTTATTACTGTTTTCATTTTTAGTGGTGTAGATAAACATACCTATATGTATTATTAAAATTTAACTAATTTAAAGTAGTTTTATTATATTGCTCGCGTCTTCCTTATCTTATCCGTTTTCTTGACTTGTTTTATCACTTGAAACAGAATAATTCCAAAAATAATTACTTCAACCCGGATGTTTTCCCCAAAAAGTCACGGGGTCTCCATTTCCCTAAATTATTAAGTTAGATAAAAAAAATGATTGAAATGTAAATAAGTATATGTACCACTCAATGCAATTCGATGGAGTATCGCTGTGAGGAAAGTTTAGAAGTTTCAGAGCTAGAACATGATTTTACATACATATTGCGTGTCTTTTTTTGTCAAAATTGCATACGGATCTAAAAACTCATATTTCCATCAAAACTTTATAAATTGGGTTGATTAAGACGAAAATAAAAACCAAAGAGTGGATACTAAAAAAGTATTACTAATACCTCCACTATAGTCACCCAACTGCCATGTTATATACTGTAGTCTAATATCACCTATACTAGCATGAATTCTACCTAGTAGTATAGCTTTTAGGGAATCGTTACTGCAAATATATATTTTAAAATTAAAAAGACTAAAATAAAAAATGGTAATACAACTTTTAGCCATGCGTGCTCACATTTTTTAATTACTCACTCTAATCCAAGACCTGCGTCAAATGTAAAATAGGTAGGATCAGTCAATTAAAATACATCTTTACTATAATTTCGATTTCTTTGGCCTTTGGGAATGACGAGTAATAATGATTGTCATTACATCATTACGTACATTATTATGTTGATTTAATATAATCAATTTAATTGAATTGCAATCTAGCGCTTAATAATAACCAATAATACTAGTGTACAAGTTTGATTTGAATTTAAGTTCCCAAATTTTTATTGCATGACAAAGAACGTAACATGTTTTAACATAAAACTTTAACATGTTTTGCTTAACTATACCGTAGCATGAAAGTAAGAGTAATTACAAAAGTGAGCACGCAAGGATAAAAAAATTTATTTCATTTTTTTTAAATATTTTCCGTTCACGTTTCTATTCTTACTCTTAACTCATTAGCATCTGTACATTAAATTAATTTGTGAGTCTTGTGGCGGCTTTATGTGCGTCAACTGATTTCGGGTTTAGTATATTTTTAGTCAGGTTGCATTAGTTCCTAGAACAGTTGTCTCCAATCCTTAATCATGTGCATATTTTGTATTTTTGGGACACACTTTCCGAAGATAATAAAAATCCCTGAAGCTCTATCCGAATCCGAAATTAGCAAGTGTGTTTCATTCACCCAATAATTCATTCTTCTTTTTACAAGCTTATGAAATAAGAAAGGTTTTTTTTAAATTCGAATTCGGAAACCATCTCGTGTGACAAATACGTGATAGATTGATGATAGGCTATCAGCGATTACCATAAACCTTTATCATAAACGCTAATCATCATTTTATAAAGGCTTGCTTACCTTATTACAGTATGCAGGTACATATCAATATTTTTTTATCAAATTCCTAAATCAGCAATAACAAGACCTGCAAAGTAAATTAATTCTCTTTACGACAAACATGAATAAATTTTAAATTTAATAACTTTTCAAATCCTATTAAAAAGATTCATGCTGCCATCGTCGGCACTATAATTATTTCTAACTTTGGTGACAAAAAATAAGATGACGATTACAAATACTCGGTATGTACGAACATTAGTACATGTTACTAACCTAAATATGGCAGAAGTTAAAAATTAATTTACCAGGTAGGTATATAAGCGAACAATAATTATGAGTGGAGAGCTAGAAGACATTGTCGAACCGCAGCTGTCGAACTTGAAGCAGTTGGGTCCATGTCGTCTGATATTGTCAAACGTAATATTTAATATATTGTAAAATCGGTTCTACATTACAGCTAACCTCTTAGCTTATCAGATTTCGACATTTCTTGTTAGGTATCTAGATAATGTGTCTTGCTTTAATTCGCGTTCATTTTCTTAAGTTAATCATTCATCCCTTGATAAGAGTCAGTTTGTATAGGCATTTTGATAGGAAAAATTTGCATATCGTGTAAAGTGTAGCAATCGACCAGTCAATAAGTTAAATAAACTGAGACGCGAGTTTTAAAAGCGAAAATGATCAAGGTAAGAAAGTCAAGTATACAAAGAATTCATTTTATTTTTATGAAAACTTCCTAAATTGACTAGTACTTTATATTTGCATTTATCTATGTCATCAGTTAAAAATCTTCCGACCGGGCTATATGGGTATGATGCTTTGTTTCATCTCCAGCATGTTGCTTTCCTTGGGGACCCTGATGGTCTCAAGAATGAGTCATTTTCACCCTATCACCAAATCATTTTGGAGGTTTGGGGGGACATTCATCCCATCCATTTTTGTCGTCATTTATTACGCATTCCAGAAGGAGTCTATAACGGAGTCTTTTTGGCCGTTGAGAAAGGACTCCTGGAAGGTTTTTATTTCTCTGCTGGTAAAGATTTTTGATTTCGTAACTTGTTCTACTCCTGCTCGGATGAACTTTCATGAAAGTAACGTTTCGACATGGAATATTTATTGCAGTTTCGCAGTTTCTTCGGGTGTACCGCAGCCACCTTCCAATATTACTCCCTAAAATATATGACTCTTGGGGACTCCTCCGTCATTTGCAATTCCTACCCGATATTCGTCATGATTCTCGCGTTTCTCTTTCTAAAAGAGCCATTCGGAGGGATCTTCATGCTAGCCGCAATGCTGGTAACCTTCTTGGGAGTGGGCATGATAGCCCGGCCACCATTCATCACGGGAGAAGCCATTAATACTGAGCTCATGGTAAGATTTAGTTCCAAATTACTTATGCAAGTTGCCAATTTTAATATAACTTTTAATTAAATTGCTCATGTTCTTATTAAATAGTTTGGAGCAGGATTAGCAATCTCATGCGCGATATTCATGGCCTGCGCCATCGTAATGATCCGTCATCTTCACCAGATCCACCACTGCATCACACTAATAGGTTTTGGCTTCTTTGGAACAATCGAAGCTGCGATTTTAGCTTGGGGCTTTGGTGTAATGGAATTTCCCACAGAAACAATTGACATAGTCCAAGCATGCCTTATCGGGCTGCTGTCATGTGGTAGCCAAATGTTTCTAATTTTTGCATTAAAGTGTGACAATGCGGGACCAGTGGCTTTGGTGAAAACAAGCGATGTGTTATTTGCATTTGTATGGCAAATGATATTCGTGCAAACATTTCCTGATATAATTAGGTAAGAATATAGTTGAGTTGAGTCGAATGAGCAGATGTTGTTTTTTAACATTGCCAATCTTTCGGTCCGTTGCTAAATATGTATTATTGAAATCACCCGATTGCCTATTAAAATGCAGTTAAGTAAATATTTTTATTTTTCTAGTGTGGCTGGAGCAATGGTGATGATGAGTGGAATATTCCTATGCGGCTTCAAAAAGTATATCGACTCATTGGAGGACACTGAAGCACTGAAGAGGATTTTCAGATTTGTCACTAAATGATAAGACCGTTTCATCGTTTAGGCATGGCTAATTTCTTGTCTATCTCAAAGATGCATTTGATTGAATACAAAAATGGAGAAGAAAGGGTGACGCATGAAATCGAAGGAAAACTAAAATCAAAGTTCAAAAAAATTATTCAAACATGTATACGATTTTTTGTAATGATATGGAAGTAAGTATGTTGGCTAATCGGATAAATTTTGTTATTTAACAGTCAATTTATATACCTTAATATTAACATATGTACATAGAATATAATTCTCCGATATGACGTGGAATAATTTTTTTATCTTGTATTCGCATGAAAATAATCCTTTTAAGTTGTAGTTAGCAGATGCCATATTATTTACAAATTTAACTTTTAGATTTTATGTTGTTTGTTATTGTTACTTTCAAATAACGATGCATGGAATCATGCACCACATAATGTAAATATTGTGCGTACTTACTCTTACATCATAGCTTGTGTACGGAAATAAAAATGCATATAAAGTTGCTGAACAGACAAGATATTAATTCATGGAAATACAATGGTTTCTTCCGTGTTTATGAAGGTATCATAATTTTGTAATGATTCTATTCAGTGTATATTATGTATGTTTTAATACACATTTTTGTTTTTCTAACGAGCAATTTTTTTAGACTTGACCACTGCGATTCCAAACTTTGAATGAACTGAACTGCTTTGTCGTTTTTGGCAAAGCTACACTCGATTCTTTTGAAAGTGTGTGATATTTGTATAAAACACGTGCATAATATTGTATTTAATGTTTAAATCTACCAATTGCTCAATGAGAGAACAAATTCTATATTTTGGGGTATCGTGCAACTTGATTAATGTAATTACTAATTACTAATACCGTCTGTCGAGCTATAATTTAGATAGGAAACAAACAAAATTTTACTTCTTGTTAGGTTAATTGCTTTTACCACTCTCAACTATCCCGTTCCATATATTATTCAAGTTGCCCGAATTTGAAAAATAATGAGTCCATATGCAAAAACCATCCCCAACGTCTGAAAAAGTAAGCATTTAACATTAGAAAACAGCATTCCGCATTCTGCAGTTCATCCAACCGCATTGACAAATCAAATTAATTTAACTATCTGATCGAATTGATAATTGGTATTATTTTCTTACCGAAACCAAAAATGAATTTGAGACTGCATATCCACCACAAGCAAGTGCAACGGGCTGCGTTTCCAATTCATTCTTTACCCTCATCAGTTTCAACTGCTCATTTATCCCCATCACAAGTACTGATTGAGTGTAGGACTCATCCGGGAGCTTTCCATTTCCTGTCCCTACGCTCTCCGCAAGCTCCATGTCAATCAACCGATTTTCAATCCATCCCACAACTGTCTTCTGGATCTTTACAAATATTAGTAAATTTTCTCTTTAAACATTCTTTAACAAAATACATATTATTATTTAAATTGTCAAATATGTATCGATATAAAATTACCGATCCATGAAACTTTGCCATCAGGAGCCACGTATAGCAGTTTAAAGTAAAGTAGAACAATATGGAGTACCAGGGAGAATCTAAAACAAAGTACAGGAGAAAGTCGGAGATCTGCATGTAATAGGACACGACACTCACGTAGTAGATCAACAGCATCCTGCTCCACATCTCATTAACCATTCCGACCTTCCCTTTAAGACCACGATATATCTCGATCCCCTTGAAATTTAAAAATTAATGGCAATATTAATTTAATTACGATAAGATTAAGATTAATTAAGATTAATTAAAGGGGTTACTTAAAATGGTTGGCACTGGGCGATTTTGAGCATTAAATGAATACGAATTATAATTTTCGGAAAAACGTTTGTACCAGTCGATAGAACATTTAAAGCACTACAAAACAAGGGTCACTAATTTAGGTTTGCTTCACTCCTTTAGGAGTTGTGGGCATTGGAAGAAAACGTTTTGAAAATGCTGTTTTCCTTTCCTGAAAATGAAAGTGTAAGGTCAGAGGTCAAATCACCGGAGAACTTTAAATTTGATGGTATACCAAAAATCCCAACATACAGAATAATAAGCATGGTTTTAGCTACAAAATCACGAATTGTGTAATAAAAGTTCGTCCAACCTTACACCGTAATCACCTCGAAAGTAAAAAATAAAATTAAAATTGAATTTTCTATAATCGATCCGTATTAATCTCCACTACGGCCAAAGGACTAACTTTAAGCGTAATGTCATACATACATCAATTTAAAGAAAAAGAGTTGGGGAATAACGCACAGTCAAAGTTAGTGGGGCTAAAGTAAGTTATAAATTTAAAAACGTGTGTGGAAGAAGTGTACAAAAAAAATCGTCAAAAAATCGTTATCAAAGGAAATTAGAAAAATTGGGACTGTAAAAAATCTTTAATATTTTAGTTTGTAAAAGTTGACTAACTTCGAACGATACACCATATGAAAGAGTATTAAAAATGGAGTGTATTACGCGGAACAGGAGTAACTTTTAATTCAAACTCTGACATAATTTGAGCTTTAAATTTTTTCCTTGGTTTTTAAAGTTGGAAAATTCCGTTTTCAAAACCCTTTCTTCCAATGCCCACAACTCTTAAAGGAGTATAGCAAAACTAAATTAGTGACCCTTGTTTTGTAGTGCTTTAAATGCTCTATCGACTGGTACAAACGTTTTTCCGAAAATTATAATTTGTATTCTTTTAATGCTCAAAATCGCCCAGTGCCAACCATTTTAAGTAACCCCTTTAAGATTAAAGATAAGATTAAGATCGAACATTCATTCATTCATCCCATTTATTTGAATGATAACCTTCTGCACTGCGTTTCCATCCTCCATTAAAATGCGTCTGAACTCCCCTGCAAGCAACATGAGATCCCACACGAGGGGACAAGAGATCATCTGAAAAATCCCGTAAAACGTGTAGATGTGGACTTGGGAAGCCATTGTAAATAGGGAAATGACGTTGGATAGCCAGAAATCTGAACCCAGTCCCAAGTAACTTTTTAGACTGTCTGTCAAATTCAGAATTTCATTTGAGCTTGACACTAAAACCGACTGGTTAAAGCGAGAAGTGCACAAATGAAAGATGGAGATTGCCACAAATACGAGGATCCCGAGGAAGCTTACCTTTTCATATAAACGTTATAACGGTTTAGTTTCAAACTTAAATTGATTGAAATTAATTTTTGTGTATATCATTTGCATACTAGGAGTCCACGAGTCCACAGATACTTCAATAGAGAATTCCCCGAATTATGGACTGCCAAAGCATTGATCATCCCCAACCATCGGGATTTATCCAACCAAAAGGATTTTATGCAAAGCAAATAGTACGTTTTCACGGCGAGGGATTGCACCTGAAACATGATCATGTTCACAAGGGTTTTCGACTCCACTTTGGATGAATTGTGGTCCAGTAAAAGTCTGATCCAGAACTGCTTGATCATGATAACTGCTGCCAGCATGTGAAAAATGGCGCATGCAATCTAGAAATTACAGGGATAAGTTGGTAGAATCAAGAAATTAATTGAACGAATCATAGTTAGCTCGTTTGTTACCATTTGGAATATATTCGTGACAGAAATGTAGGATTTCGTTTGGGAGTCCCAAACAACCTTGAAAGGGACGAGAAGGGTATAGTAACACCAGTTGAGATACAGTTTTAAGGTTGAAACTGGATCTGCATAATCCGGTGAAAATAATTTTTCGAAGGAGCCATTTGATTTGGATTTGAGTTTTTTTATTTCTGGCATTTTTGAAGTAGTTTTACAATTACAAGGGAACAATTTGTTCTGAAGTCGATCCAATGAAAAGTTTCAACGCGGCCACCCACTTATTTCACGAATGTCAGGTATTGGTATTGTCCTGATATAAGTACTACGGCTTGTCATTTAACTTAATTGCGTCTGGTCTTTTTAATTTTTTAAATTCAAAAATTCCTTTATAATAACACAAAAGTAGAAGTTTATTTTTGGGGAGTAAAATGCCAAAATTCCGTAAATATAATTTACATTCTTTAATGGAACATGACTTATTAGTAAATGTACTTTAATACACGCTTCTCAAAATATAACTGCATAGGGCATTCCAACTTTCTTTAAATAGGATGATGCTTTGCAGAGGCAGAATGACAAAGGCAGTGCAGGTAAATAAAGTGGGAATTATTTGGATGTTTCAATTACTTAGTTTCAAATCCCTATCGTATTTCACTTCATATGGATTGTAAAGTGAATAGGGCGAAGCCACAAGAGTTGCAATTTCACATAAAATGTGAGGATGACTATCAAAATTAATTTACCAAAGTGTACTTTATTTTATATAAATTGAATCCCATTAATGTAGTAACTGAATGTACAATTTTTATTTGTGTGTTCTGTTGTTTATCTGTTGAAAATATGTTTTTTTTAATTCGCTTTATGATAATTGATCATCCTATCAAGTAGCACGTGTTTGATAAATGATTATTCCATAGGCCAGTATCACTCCCAGCATCTGTTAAAAAATTTAATCCCAAGAGAGTTGACAAACCAAACCAAGCAAAAATCGTCCAAAATCATAGAAATTAACTTGAAGCCAATGGTAATCTGAACACACCGATTTCATAAAGGAACTTGTCACTGCATTACTCCCACAGCGGAGTGCAATGGGCGATGCGTGGAAATCGCTTTTAAGTCTTAACAATTTAATCTGGTTATATGTCGATTTGATATAAATATAGGAAAGCATGGAAAGCGACTCATCCCTTCTTTCATCATGAATAATATCTGAAATTTCCGTCTCAATAAAGCGATTTTCTAACCATTCGAGAATCGTTTGTTCGACCTTCGTAAAACGATTCAAAATTAGAACAATTCGCAATTTAAAGTTCAAACACAGGAGTTATAAACGCTCTTAGTTTTAATTATCACAGGTTAATTAATTACCATATCATGAAATTTTACTGCAGTCCCCACCAGAAAACTGTTCACAATCAAGTAGGCAAGCACAGCATCCAAAGGGCCGTCCACTACGTAACCCAACAGGAAGTCTGAGAGCTGAGTGTAATACGATATAGCGTTTATATAAAAAACCCAGAGGTTTCCACTCCACAACTCATTGACAACTCCAATCTTCCTTTTAAGGTTCCGATAAGCTTGTAGTCCCTTCAAAAACAAAATACAAGTTTCTGCAACAAATTAAATTTAAAGTCTTACATCATTTTAAAATTTCACCCCTGAAATAGTCTGCTCCTCATTTAACTTTCCCCTAAATTCCAGCCCAACCAACACCAGGCTAACACTGAGGATGAAAAGATGCCAGGCTTGGTAAAAATAGAAGGTCATCGTTTGAATTTGAAGTGCCATTGAGACAAGCCAAATCATGCTAGTTATCCAGTCTGGCGTCTGTTCTGGTAGCAAATAGCTTTGAAAGCTTTTTCCCATTTTACGAATTATATATGGCGATGAGGAGGATATCACTGAGAAGGCCACTGTACAATGCACTTGGAACAAAGTTATAGGAAGGAAACAAGCCATTCCAATTGAGTGTACCTGGTTGTCATATTACAATTATATTTTTAATGAATGATATATTATGGACAATATATTGCAGAAAAAGGGTTTGATATGTTTTACAATAATCGGCCGGTCCCATAAATACTTCAAACGAGTTCCTGGGAAATAGATCGAAGTTGCGTTGACCATCGCCACGATTCGGGATTTTTCCATCCACAATGATTTCATGCAAAGAAGGTAAAACACTTTCCCACTGAAAGCGCCCAACAGATTGGCGATCTTGTTTACCCATGATTTGTTTCTTACATTTTGTAAGTCACTGTCGAGAAGCAGTTCGTAGGATAATTGGACTATGATACCAATGATGAATATTTGAACGATGGCACATGATATCTGAATTTAAATCAAATTAGGTAACTAATTTTTAGACTAAGAATTGGAAATTAAGATGTAATTGAGCTTTAATTTTAATTTTCACAAATCTTATTTACCATTTGAATTTTACACGTTTGTGAAACGTATGCCTTTTTCTGTTGATTCCAAACAATCTTAAATGGAACTAGAATGGTGTAGAAGCCCCAGTTAAGAAATAGCTTCAAGATCGAAACTGGTTCAGTATCATCATCCGGTGAAAATGTGGGTTTTGTTGGAGACATGGGCTTTTTATTGTATGGCTTTACTGAGAAAACTTTTTTAGCGTAAAAAGATTCAAACGTCATTTTAAAGTCAGGAACCGGAGATTTTGAGGAACAACCTAATTTTGCTGGATTGGGTTTGCCAGTAATATGGTGAAAAATAGTAATTTGAAGTCCAAGCAGCAAACCATTTAACAGAGCCAAGATCCCAAGTACTTTTGTGTTGGTAATATTGGTAACACCCTTTAAAATGGATTTTTTACTTAATGTGACGTATATTTTCTGGAGTGTTTTTGTAAACACATACCTACCTACAAATTGTCCCTTTTTGAATGTGATATCAAAACTGGAGTGTGATTTTGAGTCACGCCCAATCACCACTAAATTGTTTATTGTCAATTGAATTTTCAAATGTACT
>JAQGAG010001331.1:0-10389 GCA_034696835.1 Lepidocyrtus lignorum | reverse complement strand
CTCCGGACTTTGTATTCCTGTCGCCAACTATGATTGATGGCGGTATTGTCCGTGGCTCAAATTGACATTGAAGAAAATAATTCTAAAAAATACAAGTCATAATGATCAACACCCGACAGAACGTTATACATAGGTAGGTACATACATTGTTTATTTTCCATTTGAATGCGAAATATTTTTAAAGTACGTTTTAAATGTTGAACCAAAGAGAACCAGATCCAATTGATTGTAACTTGCAAAACAAAATGTGCAAAGCCGACATTAAATGTAGGGTGGAATGGGATTCAATGAAAAGGTCCCTGGGAATACGTATGCTTACCACTTACTGCTACTGGGCATTGGAAGTAAATTGATTGAGAATGAATAGCGACAAGAATCGCACTTCGCGTTGATTGAGTAGTTAAGAAGTCTCCAATATTTAATAAAATGATTGGTAACCCATTGCAAACTAACAGGTATCATGTATCATCATCATCATTTTGTTGGAAGTCAAAAATATACCGGATGAAACTATGCTTATAGACCAAACGTATCCATACCCCAATCCGCTTCCCTTTGAACCATATATCAAGACTCAGGGTGACTTATTTTTGGATTCCTAGAATAACTAAACTGCTTATAACCAGGCCAGAAGCTATTCCAATCGCTTATCGACGATTGGACAGTTTGAGAATTTATTAGTTTTTTGAACTTGCACAATATGCCAACTAGTCATACTCGTATCATATCATGTATTATCTTACTTCTACTGACTGACAATGAGGGAATGTAAGAAATAGGCTGAGACGATCGCTACTTGAAATATCCTTTAAGAATTGCACAATATTTAATCATCCTTAATCATTCAATTAGAAGGAGCCAGCCCCCGAGGATTGCAGACACTGTAATAATCATATTTAAATTCTTTAAGATTTTAGTATTAGCACTCCTGCTTGGGCATGCTTTTGATATGGCCGAGGCCACACTTTTAGTGAACTTCTTCACAGTTAATTTTTTATACGCTTCAATGACATAGACAGCGCTTCCATCAGGGGCCACCGCAATATCATGGGGTATTTCTGTTCGTTTTTCTGATTCTGAAGCTGAATAATTTGAAATGGGAAATGAGCTGATTACTTTGAAGCCCAAATCCGACACTTCAACTTCAAATATTGAGGATTGGCCAATGGGCAAATTTCCGTTGATGGCGTATAGGACCCCATAGGGAGAGGTCAAATGTGAGGTCAATGATAAACTGAATATCATATTTTTTCTGGTCCAAAATTTTGGTGCCCGATTTCATACAAAAATGTTCCATTCTCTGTGAAGCATTGAATCCTGCCATTATTCCGGTCAGCAACGAAGATTAAAATGGGGAGATGACCTGTTTTGGGATTCCTTTGGGGTGATGCGATACTCACTGCGTGAGTCACGTTGAAAGGCGTGACAGGGGATAAGTTCGGTGAGGATGATCCAGCTCCAAATTCTTGGAGATATGCGCCAGCCTTATCGAATTTTACGATTCGAGAGTTGCAATAGCCATCCGCGATGAAGATGTCCTTCGATATTGGGACGATTGCGACATCTGCGGGGCTGCAGAAGTGGAAGGGGTCATGACCGGAGATGAATTGCTCGCCGAGGGTCAGCTCTGGTTGAGGCTCCCATAGGCCATTATTATGGCGACTTGGAAGGAACTGGAATAATATAATTTTAATAAAAAATGTTCCGAAGTTGAAAATTAAAATTCCAAATTAAATTTAAAATTTTACCTTGAAAACCTGATGCATCCTCACATCAGTAATGAACAGCTCCCCTTCACTTGTTACTTCGATGCCATGTGGCTTGACAAATTTTCCCCCTCCCCAAGTTCCAATGACCTTTCCATTAGTCGCATTCACAATCAATATGACATCCTCCTTAATAAATTCATGGCCACTAGGTAAGGTCAGATTAGGACTGACCGATTTTTCCATCGAAGTACTCCGGTGAAGTATGATAACCCTGCTGGAATCTCTCTTATCAACTGCCACTCCAGAGCCGTATGCCTGGAGGGAGGAAACTGTGCTCCAATCTGGCCATGTCTTATCAACTGTGAAAATATGGGAAGCTATTGCTTCAAACTGGAGGGATGCCGTTATTAGAGTTAAAAAGATGAAAATTGTTGGAGATCCCATTTTCCCCACGTCGGATTAAAATTGAGTAAAAATCATATTTTATGCATTCCCCAAAATAAAATTGGATTAAATTCAGATGGAACAACACGTTTTAAGCCAATCATTCAATCCATCCGTTAAATATTTACTTAATTGAGTTGTCTTTTTATACAATATTTATTTGACATGTTTTTGACGTCAGTAAAATATCAAAATTGTATTTGAATCTGATGAATACAGTTAGATATTTCAGTGTGATCGTATCCGACGTTATAGAAAATTGTGTGAAACTGTAAATGTCTAAATAAGATAAGTAGAAAATCGTAAATTGATCACGTAATTTCAATCTTTCGTTCTGATTTCATCCATTGCCACCGCATCAGCAGCCTTTCGATTGACGTGATGCCCTGGAAGCTCTTGGGAGGCTTCTCGGGTTGATGACTATAAAAATGGAATAAGTTCCATAATTTTTTTTAATCCCATCCCAAAAATCTTAAATCAAAATTTGTTTTTTTTTACCATTTCAAAATTATCACAGGATCTCCTCCTCACACAAATATTAATTACAGCAACGATAATAATTATCCCCAGAACAGGTATGAGCATAATTGGGAAACCTGACCCACTTAATAAGGACGACACCATTTTAACCCACCCACTTCACACTTTGTTTTCACAGTTCACTCACAAAACTTCCTTCAAAAATAAATAATTTTTAACAAGCCAACTTTTTTCAAGAATGAAAGCAATCCACAAAATTCATTCGAGGCTGCTTCCAATGACATGACTGGGCTGATCAGTTATCAACATATTGAACAGTTTGAGCCAAATTTGTAAATATCCAATAAATTATTGAAAATTATCTGCTCCTGCTCCTGCTGCACCTCGAGCAAAGGTGGATTTTAACCTCATCATCTTCAAAAGCTTTACTATGTGATATTTTGGTAAATTTTTAGCTCATTAAAATCAACTAAAGCTTCGCCATACATAGCTAGCTAGGTACATTGGTTTACTCATACACTTGAAGTTTTCAATGCCTTCGCTCTTCTGGCTCACAGTCAATGAGAAAATTATACTCTGAAGTCTGAAGAGCTCAACTTCACTTTGACAATTTCTACCGTTTAAACAAATTGCGAGAGTTATTATTAGTGTGAATTCTAAAATAAGTATTTGGCTTGTTTAAAAAAATCCACACGAATTTTTTTTTCACCTGTCCTATCATCATGAGCCGTATTCGGTATTCATTGCGTAGATGAACAGTCTTCAATACCTAAAACAATGAAATATTTTGCGCAAGTCATCCACATCCACTTGGTCCAGTCAACCTTGCAGACAATGAAGTAGTCTTGAAAGAAAGCAAAATATTTACAAAGGAGCGAGTCATCTTACGCTTTACTCAAGTTTGTTTTATTGTTCGTTTTTTTTTCTATTAATTTTTTTTACCCAAATAGGTTGTTTGATTGATCGATAATTTACTAACAGACTATATATATATTGAATGGCTCACTATTTATTTTCGAACTGCGGTTTAAATGCATGGTAGTGCGTAAAACTTAAATTATTTATTTATTCAGGCTGATGCAAATTCCATCCACATGGTGGTGGCCTTTTGAAAATAGTTTCAATTGGTTGATGGTGCTGGCCTGTAATCCGCATCGGGGTAGGTACATAATGATTTGGCCGACTTGCAGATCCACTCATGCTCCCGTTACCGTTCTTCAGGACTTTGACTTCCTTCAATGTTACGTTGTGACTGGAATTCTGGGCAATTTTGTGCTGTTAAAAAATCATGTCAGTTGCTACCAACTTTTATAGATATTGTTTTGACGAAAAATTAATTTAAATGCTCGTAAATCGGTTATTGTACGTTTTTATTTGCGTTTGATCTCCAAACGAGTGCGGATTTGACTTGTTCGGAAACTGAGGACCTCCCCATAACCTCCGGACGGCTATGGGAGCAGCACATCTTGAGGAAAACGACGAGAAAGAACATGATCGGGAGCAAGACGAAGATCCACATAAGCTCCTCCATTTTTTTCTGGCTAGCCAATCCCCTTCAAACTTGCCATTATCCGAGGATCCCGCTTTTCGTCACCTCCCAGAATATGACCGACGGGTACGATTTCCTGCGATATGTTATAATTTGTCCAAGTCATGCAAAATGCCACTGTCACTTTGTCATACGAACCAAGTATGGAATGGCAAGAAATTCTCTTGGCTTTTGTGTCTTTTATAAATTGCACAAGAATTATTCTAGTCAAAGTCAAACCAAAACGAGTACGACTACCATGAACTGATTAACTAACTTGGCATCTATCATTTAATTCAATGCACAAAATTAGTCAAACATGAGAGGGAAATTCCAGAATAAACATCGAGACCACTACTGGACACTCCTTAAAATGGGGTGGAGGTTAGCTTTAGCATTAGGTCACGCCAGACGTCATTGTTAGAGCAGCAAAATAATAACTTGGAATGCTTTTACCATTTAATTTCCTGTTGTGGTATCAATAATGACGACATATTGTGGTCGCAGTTCATTTCCGTTTAATTGCGTAATATAAATATGTAGTTCAGTATAAGTGCGTGTGGAGCATACCATAATTTTGTAACTGATTGATGAAGTGAAATGTCACTGATGGCACCTGCAAAAAAAAATCAGTAAATTGGCGGCGTGCCAGGGATACCCACAAAAAAACAAGGTGCGCTTGGGCATGGAAACACGTTGGAGTCCAGTCTCATCTGAATTATGACATTTGTTAAATTAAAAAATTAGCAAAGCTCAAATTGCCCCTGTAGTAGTAGGCTTATGACTTGGACTTGCAATTAGAATTTGATATTTCTCTTTATCGGGCCAACAGGACTAGGCTGGGCTCGTCCACTAAATTTACATTTTTTAAGAAGCGAAACTTTTATCAAAATTACCAATTTCAAACTCGAAGCATTTTAACATGGACAAAGACAAAGCTGAAGAAGACATCCAACCTCAAAATTTTAAAATTGAAAAACTTCCAGACGTGGTTGGTTCACATTTCATTTTTTTAAACTGCATTTTTAAATTTAAATAATTTGGTCATCATTTACTAAACGTCTTATTTTGAATCCCATTTTGACTCAATTCTTGACAACTGTTAGGCTCGCCGCCACCTTTTCAAGTTTCTTAATTCGAAGGATCAGAGATGCATGCGGCAGCTTTGTAAAGGACTCCAGAGTTACATCGAATATGACTACGGGATTCATGCATATTTTTCTCCAAGATACGCCACGGATAGGATGTGGACTGATGCCTTCCAAGCCTTGGAGGGGAAGGTCATCCGAAGTTTGGAAGTGAATGAGATGCATCGGGATGTCAATCCCTTGCCATTGGACAAGATCATTCAGTATCCTTGGCGGCTAAAATGGGCCTGTCTGAGATATGTGGACGTTGGACTTATCATTGCATTACTGAGCAGCTACAGGAACCTCTCAGAATTCCATTATACAACCAGCATGTTTCCTGAAGGAGGGGACGAGCCAGTGCTCATTCCAACCGAGAAGGAAGAGCTTATCGAGTTCCTCACTCAGCTTCCCCCACTCACCTTCCAAGTGGATAAGCTCACCATGCTCAGCCTCCGTCTCCAGAAAGTCAATCCAGCGCTGAGCAGTGACTGGGCCAATGTGGTCTTCCTCCTCCTGGCCCTTTCTCAGAGGAACCTTGGCAGCTTGAGGACCTTCAAGTTTGATTTTGCTTCCAAAGAATGTTTAAACTCGACGGAAAGTCTAGAAATCCTCGCGTGCATGGGACAATTCCTTGGCCAATGTCCCAATTTGCGGAAACTGGAATATTCAAGTGGAGAGTGGGCTGAGGACGACGTCTACGAGCCCCTGCCAATGACTGTTTTTTCCGGCATGATTAAAAAATATGGGTCAGCTCAACTGAAAGAATTGGATGTGGCGGAAGGACTCGGATTAAGAGAGGGATCCCTTGAGCAAATCAAGCTAATTATGAGGGACGCGGGGATGAACTTGAGAAATCTTCAAGCTGTTGATCTTCTATGGTGCAGTCGAGTTGAACCTGAGCTTTTTCAAATTCTTCTCTCCGCCTTACCATCCCCATCCATGAGGAAAATCGACATTTGTGATAAAGTAGGACAGTCGTTTACGAATGGCGCCTACGACCTTCTTCTTGGACAACGAGAAGACCAGTCCACTCTACCACTTTATGGGAATCTCGAGACACTTTGTATTTACCGACCCCACCCATGTTACTCCAACTTTGCAGAGGAAGATGACCCTAATGGAGCACTATCTCTGCCCCGGATGCTTAGGACGATGAGGGCCTTGAAGCATTTTGTATTCGTACCCAGGAAGCTCGACTTTCTCTACCAAAGACGAAACGGAAATTGTTATTACGAGTACACAGACCGCAATGATTTTGGAACCGTCGATGTAACCTTTGAGGACGGGGACGTCCACTTCCAATCATTACAAGGGCTGAAAATGGAAGGGGTCAAGATTTCCCCAAGGGATGCCGCAAGACTCATCGAGCTCCGAAATTTGGAGAAATTGGTCCTCATAGTGCATCTGGAACCTCGGCCTCGTCTGTATGGAATGAAGTCGAAGGATTTGCTACGACTGTTGGGGAAGCTCCGAAAGCTGGAGAAGGTGTGGGTGAACAAGATCCAGTTCCCCCTGTGTCCAGAGGAGGATAAAACAGCCCAATGCGGAGTTCTTCAAAAACTCGGGAAGTTAGGCGAAATGGTTTGTAATTTTAGCACTTCTAACCTCAGGGGAGCTAATTTGGGGTGGGATTACGAGCACATCGCCCAATACTTTACGCTTGGATTTTAGCAGGATGTGGATGATGATAAGTGATGGTCAGAAAGCATAAATTGAAATGTGGTATATGAAAATTGACAAGTAGCATGTTTTTGTTAGTTGTAGCAAAAGTAAATATTTGTATCAGAAATGTATTATATTTCTTTTAAATGGTCAGAATAAAGGGTTCTCAAAATTAAAAATGCATAAAAAAAGGGTGGTATTATGCAGTTTGTTTTTGGTAGCTTGTCTAACATTTTGGTATATTTCTGACAAAACTGAGCACATACATAGATCATAATAATATAGCGATGTCACCTACTAAATAGATATCTAATTTGTATAAATCCATCCACACAATTCGTTTTGTACAATTTGAGGTTTTTATATCTTTGAAATAGTTTGAAATGGAAATGCTTTTTCCATATTTTTTATTAAGAAATTGAACTAGAGCCTTGATATTTCTGAACATCATAGGATCGTCGCAGCATTAGTTCCATTGCTCCCATCTCCAGCTTCTCCAGCATCAGCGGCTGGATTGTTTAGCTTGGTCAGGGAAACCTACAAAAATTAAGTAGGCTTGGGCATGGAAACACGTTGGAGTCCAGTCTCACCTGAATTAATCATGATGCTTGTTAATTTAAAAATTAGCCAAACTCACATTGCCCCAGACTTATGACATGACCTATGACTTGATGGTTTAGTATTGATTTTGTCTACGAGGACCAGCCTATATACGCTCGTATATTAAATTTTCCCTAAATAACATAATATATGGACTTGAATGCGAATGAAGAAGACGTGTTCAAACCTCAAAAGCCCCCATTTCAAATTGACAAACTGCCAGAACCGGTTTGTTTCCATTACATTTTTTAATCTGGCCACCTCCCATTAGCTTCCTAATTTTTTCCCATTGCTAATTCTAATTTAATTCTATGATAACTGTTAGGCTCTCCACAACCTCTTCAAGTTTCTCAATTGGAAGGCTCAGAAATGTCTGCGACAGCTTTGTAAGGGACTCCAACGTTTCATCGACCATGATTACGGGCTCCATGCATATTTCCCCACAAGGTATTCCCACTTCCCCCAGATGTCAACGCTTCACCCTGGAAGGATGTGCTTGAAACGCATCACAGATAGGAAGATGACCAGAGCACTCCGAGCGTTGGAGGGGAAGGTCATCCGAAGTTTGGAGATGAATGAAATGCATCAGGACTTCAATCCATTTCCATTGGACAGAATCATACGGTGTCCTTGGGGGCTAAGTAGGGTCAGTCTAAAATATGTGGATGTTGGACTTCTCGGTTCAATACTGGCCAGCTGCAGGAACCTCTCCGAATTCCACTACACAACTGGAGTACAACTGTTATCCGAAGGGCCTAAGCTCGTACCCATTCCAATGGAAGGGAATAAGCTTATCGAGTTCATCACCCAGCTTCCACATCTCACCTTCCAAGTGGATAAGCTTACCTTGCTGAGTCTCCGCCTCGAGATGGTCAATTTAGAGCTGCATAGTGACTGGGCCAATGTATTATTCCTTCTTCTGGCCCTTTCTCAGAGGAGCCTTGGCGGGTTAAAGACCTTCAAGTTTGATTTTGCCACACAAGAAAGTTTAAATTCAAGGGACCGTCTGGAGATCCTAGCCTGCATGGGACAGTTCCTAGCCAAATGTCATAATCTGCGCCATCTGGAATATTCAAGTGGAATGTGGACTGAGAGCTTGGGCTGCCCCACCTTGGCAAATTGCGTTTTCTGCGGCTTCATTACAAAATTTGGATCAGCCTTACTGAAGGAATTGCACGTGGCTGGAGGACTCGGATCCGTCATCAGAAAGAAGGCGCTCGGGCTTATTAGGCAGATAATGAGGGAGGCGGGGATGAACTTGAGAAACCTTCAGGATATTCATATCCGATGGTGCAGTCGACTTGAACCTGAGCTTTTTCAAGTCCTCTTAAGGGACTTACCATTCCCATCCATGAGGGAAATCGACATTCGGGATCAAATAGGACAGTCGTTTACCAATGGCAATTACGACCTTCTTCTCGGACAACGTCAGTCCCAATCAAGTCTGCCGGTTTATGGGAACCTCGAAAAACTTTGTGTTCACCGACGCCATTTATGTTTCTCCCTTACCGCTGAGGAAGATGACCCTAATGGAGCCCTATCTCTGCCCCGGATGCTGAACATGATGAGGAATTTGAAGCACCTGGAGTTCGTACCGAGGAAGTCCTATCATATCTCTGGAGAAGCTACTGGATTGGAGCCTAGTTATTTCCGGTACGAAGAGCGCAATGATTTCAGAACTGTCGATGTGACCTTTGAGGATGTCGGTGTCCATTTCCAACCATTACAAGTGCTGAAGATGGAAGGGATCAAGATTTCCACGGAGGATGCGGCAAGACTCAGCGAGCTTCGTAATTTGGAGGAGTTGGTCCTCGAAGTGATTCCGGAATATCGGCATCAACTGTTCGGAATACAGTCGGGAGATTTGATACGACTTGTGGGGAGGCTGAGGAAACTGGACAAGCTGGAGGTCAACATGATACAGTTTCCAGTGGAGGATAGTGTCAAATCCGTCCAATGCGCAGCTCTTCAAGGAATAGGGAAGTTAGCCCAAATGCATCGTATTGTTGGCGGACGGAGGGAAGCTGATCTCGACCGGCCCATCATCCAGTATTTTATGTTTGGATTTGGTGAAGATGTAGATCGTGAATGAGCGATGGTCAAAGTTCATAAATTGAAATCTACGTAAATATATCGGCGGTACTTCTGATTGGTATGAGTGGATATTGGCAGCTTCATGCTATACCCATTCGGAAAATAAATGTGCTTATAAAATTAAAAGAAATTAAATAAGGCAATATACCGTTCAAATCAGTGGTCATTTCATTCGTAGCAAAGATAAATATTTATTTCAAAAATGTACTGGCATTTTCATCACGTCTTTCATTTAAATGGTTTTTAACTAGCCAAGCCAGATGAAGAAGTCAACATGATAAGATAGTGATCGATAAGTATGGAGTTGCAGCATTGTTGCATAAAAATTATTGTATTTTGCAGGTTTTTTGGCATCTTCAACTATTTTGGTAAACTGATTGTGAGCACATAGATCAAGGGTAATGTATTGAGGAGCACGTACTGCTAGAGGTACCTAATTCGTATACGACCATTCACACAAGTTTTGTACAATTTGAGGATTTTTATCTCTAAAATACAGTTTGACACGGAAAAGCTCTTTCTGTATTTATTTTAAGATATTGACCTAGACCATAATTTGTATTTTTGAATATCAGAGGGTCGTCGCAGCATTCGATCCATCGCTCCCATCTCCAGCCTCCAAAGCTGCGGTCGCCGCCTCATCAGCTGCCAATTGCTGGGCTTGATCTGATAGCTTTCTTGAGTGGAGGATGAGGATGAATGAGTAGATGGCTGTGCTGACGATGGCGAAGAAGAGGGTGAG
>JAQGAG010001330.1:0-10390 GCA_034696835.1 Lepidocyrtus lignorum | reverse complement strand
GGTTTGCGGTTGGTTTTACTTATTCGAAGATTAATAGCTGTCAACCTGTTAGTAAGTCTTGTTATCTTTCGATTTTTTAATATATTCTTTCGGTATGGCTTGGAATTATTGGGACAGTTTAGTCGAACTTCCTTTTTTCCAAAGAACGATTCATGTTTCCCCATCGTAGTTTCGTTACAATTTTCGTTACAATACAATTTTGGCGAATGCTTGACATGCCAATCTACGCCTTGCCAGAAACCAGCGCACTCAGAATAAATTTTTTGCAGGGCTCAAAATAACCAAACAAAAACATTTCTACAAAGTCCGCAAAATGTAATAACTTACGCATAAAAATGCCGATTTGATGACAAAATGATAATCATTATCGGATGAGTATGAACGGATACATTTTTAGCAGATCAACCATGACTAATGTAATGAGTAATAGTAGAAAAGCGAGAGTGAAGAAGTCTCCCCAAAAATAAAAATATAAACTCAAGCAACTATATCTTGATCCACCATGACCGAACATCAACTGGAGGATGCTTTTACTTTTAATTCGTAAACTACGGATCCTTCCCAACCTCAATACATGACATGGGAAATGGGAACCACGGTGGGAACTTATTTCATCTTCATTTCTATAATGAATGAATGGAAGTGAATGTTCTATAGCTGATAATGATTCCCTCTCCTTTCTCCTGTTTACATAGTCGTAGTAATAAGTTCCTTCCTTCAAGTTTCCTCCATCCTAATCATCATCATCATCATCTCCATCATTATATGAAATGGCAGTAGTGTCAGTGTTTACTTATTTTTACTCAGCTATAAGCTACAACGAGCTTCATAGCAGGCAACCAAAGGCACCTCTTCGCTTTCCAACTTAAACTCCTCTCTTCTTGAGGAGAGAGCACTAATGAAGGGTTGCCCGTAGCAACTCTTCGTTTGCTGCTCTCTCTCTCATCTCACTTCACCATTCTTTTTTGTACTACCAAAAAAAAACTACGTTACATCTTCGACAAGCCAAAAAACCTACAAAATATACATAACCTGTGCTCAGGTCGTATATCTCTCTTATGATTTGTTATGTTATCGATGTTTCTTTCTTTGCTCGACGAATTGTGAATTATAAATGTAATGTAAGATTTTTTTTCTCCCAATATGATACGATGAGCGTACAATTTCCAATTTTTTAAAGGATGTGTGCACGATCCAATATTATTATGCCTTAATGATTACTGCATCGGAGATAGGACTATAAGGCAAGGCGTTTGCGTTTCCATTCTCATGCTAAAAAAAATACAGAAATGGAGAGAGAAAGAGACAAGGGAATAGATATATGAATCTACGGAAATTTGACTTGTGTTTCTCTATAAAGGGTAGGGAAAAACAAGCTCGTTATTCCTCAGTTTTTCATCATTATTTTTACCCAGTCAACTACTCAACATTGAGGTCATTCATGCGTTTGCTTTCTTTTTATGCTTGTTGCTTTGATGATTTCGGTCTAGGTAAACAGTTGTGTGCACAAAAGGAATAAGTAAACTCAAAAATGTATATCTCACCGAACAAGGAAAATAATGACGGTGTGCATTATAGAATTGAAGGCTCCTGCATGGCCCTTGTGATATGTAGGGAGTGGCGATAATAATATGGAAAAGAAAAAGTATCCCGTTTCTGATTGAACGAGCAAGCAAACTTTCTTTTAAAGGGAGCTTTTCTCTAAAATATGGACATTTCATGTAATGGGATCCCTGTGACATTTCAGAATTCCGCAAATTGACAAATAATCCTTAAAAGATTTTTCTTTGATCTTTTTACTTTATTCACTTTGTCTCACCCTTTCTCATTTTTTATCATAATAATCGTAACCAAATCTCAAGATTTACAGTTTACAGATAATTTCGTCGTTTTTTTCTGAATGATATCATGTGAGCAAAATGCGATACGAAAAATTACGAGGGAAAGCAAAATAATTCTTTGAACAGCAAACCATTCACATTGTTTGCTTTTTCTGGTCGAAGATGGGATATTCTTCTTCCCGGAATGGAGGGTGGAGAAAATCCCCACCATGTATACACCCTTACAAGTAAATCGTACTTATGAACGCCCACTTCATAAAAAATGTAGGAGACACAAACGACATGTATTTTATCTATAAAGTACAAAATGTTCAGTAGCTTCTATTAAGAAAAATCTTGTTCTTTGTTATAATTTTATCGCACGAATTTATATTAAATTGAGATATTCTATAGGTGAAAACAGTTACTAACTGTTCCTTATAAAGTATAAATATAAAACATAATGATAGTTAGCGCTTCAAAAAGAAACGAAACGAGCATTAAGCATAGGTAATAATAATATTTTAATTACAATATTAACTACTACTATAATTTATTAGCACCGAAACGCCCTTCCAATGAAACTTCCCTACGGGGGACACTGCACTAACTACAAGTGTAAACAATATAAACAAAACGCTAAGGGACGATAATTTACTTTTACGAGCATCCGCATAGCCCGCAAACGTGTTTCCCAGAATTGTTTAAAATCTCCCTACAACCTCACAAATCATTCGATTCTAATGAATAATGAAAATATTAGCCCACTTTCCGTAGTTTTAACGGGGGATGACATAATCTACGCACAATCGGGATTTCTCCTGCTTAATTAAATACACAATAGGAAAGGGATCTGTAAATCATATCAAGTCGGTAATTACCAATGTCTGTTTACCCATATTAATGCGGATATTTTCTTTCTCAGCTATTAGAAAAAAATATCCTTTTACGTGCTTATCATATTCATAGAAGAATTTCATTAATCTAACACAGCTTATGATGAACTCGTCAAACAAACTATTAAAAATCATATAGCATCACCACATAGGTACCGACCCACAGTAAAAAATGCTCCGAGCGATATCATATAGCAGACAGGAATAAATAAATGTAAAAGTCTGCAAAAAAAATTACACACAAGCACAATCATGTTCTGTACAAATCCATGTTAGTCAAAGCATAAAATTGAAAAATGTTATATTTTGCTCTGCTCACGTCAAGTCTGTGAAGTGTGTTTAGGATTCTAAATTTAAAAAATATTGGTGTAAGAAAAATTCGCATATAACATACGCGCAATTCATCACAGCATGGTAGTAAACAGGGAGAAACACGAGTAGCCTTTTAGATTTCCAAGAGTGATAAGCCACGAAGCAATTTTGAAGACATGTAAAAATTCTGCTTGTTTTCAGCCCGATACTAATCTAGGTAAACTGAAGTCTTATCATGGGAAAAGATCGAGAAATAGATACACAACTGAAGAGAGCCTCGCAGGACCCTGCTGTTTAACTGGAAACTTCAGCAGAGTTCTCTCATTGCCCATGGCCTCAGTCTGCGCTGTTTTTAGCTGGTTTTATAAAATCACAAACGAAAGGGTAAAACCTTATTTTAAAAAGGATTCTGCACATTTTAAAGAAAATTAAAGAAGATTTGAAATTCTATGAAATCTTAATAAAATTGGCAAATAATACGCTATCAAATCAATTCTTAATCCCTTTACAACCTACTAACGATAAATACAATCCATGTTATCAAAATTGTCGACCTCAAACCATGTAATTTATAAAAGCCTAACTTATCTTTAGAGTATGATTAAGGTGTAGTTACGCATTAATGAATATTTTTATCATGCCATAATCATCTTACACATCAAATCAAGTAACATGAGCTTGATCAATTCGCCGATTCACACAATTTGCCTTATTATCATGAACAACCTTTAGTTTTATGGATAATGTAATACGCAGAAGAAACTAGGTAATCCTATAATCTGCGAGAACGACATTAAACATTAAGTTAACGAAACGCACAATAGCTTATCTTTACTGGGGGGAGAATCACTGACTCATCTATACAGACAGGTGTTTGATGATGATGATTGTCTGATGGTCACTTTTGTTGCGGTAGAGGAGGGTAGTTAAGAAACCGCTAAAAGCCATGAGCTCTCTTGAATCCGCTCGAGTGTTGGAATCAGACAGGAAGTTTGATTGTCGATTATTATGTTGTAGCAAGGGCAGGAGTTTTGTACCAGGCATTTATCTTTCATTTTAAGTATAGGTATGAGATGAGTAAAAACTAAAATGCAAATTTTCATTCTCCTCACGTTCCCTTACAATTAATTTATGGAAGAGTACAAATTGCTCTATAACTTCGCTGATATAGACTAGTACATACCACAGCACATAACGCAATGAAGAAATTAGCGGGGTGAGTAGACAAACTAGCTGAAGTGCGAAGGGCATTAGATGGACAAGCAGGGAGAATTCCTCACACGTACAGCAGTAACGAACCGTGTAAACTTAAGAAAATTATAAAAAACCCAGTGACCATTTGTCATTCTTTCAGTGTGATTCTGAAAGGGTAAAAGTGCGAAGGGGGGTTGGCTCAACATCAATTTGATCGATTGGGATTGATATGTTTGCAACAATATCTCCAACAGTAATAACAGCTTTGATATGAAGAAAACGGGATTGATCCTTAATTATTTTCTATCATAAATGCCTTTTGCATTTAAGATTATTCAGGATTTATTTCAAGGCGATGATGGGCGAGGTACTCCCTTCATCGTCCTCATCTCAGGCTCTGGTTTGGAAAAATTTGAATGCTAAATATAAAAGGGGAGAGGGAGTGTATTGACGATAGTCATTGAAAAAATTGAAACTAATAAAAACTAATGGAGAGTAGCAAAGGGTTATCTCGACTTGATTCACTTTGATTATAATCGTACAGTGTACAATTACCTGTGGAGATAATGAAGGGTTTCCCTAACCCAATTAGTTCGTGATTCTGACGGTGAGGTACAATTCCAAGTCGGCAAATAAAGCCACCCGCTTTACATGATACGTTTCTTGATAAAAAGCAAAACTCAACAGGAGCCGCATGAAGTACAGAGTAATGAAGGCTTTTAGATTGGATACGTAAAACGTGATGTAAAAGTTGTATTCATATTCATATCATATCATAACAGAGAAAATACAAGTCCGCATAAATAACAAAAAAAACGACTGGGTGGTAATGTTACCACCTTTAGCCTTTATGAATATGATAATCGATAATCAAACTAAAATAAGCACTTTATCATGTTACAAACATGCACAAATTACTGGATCCCGGTGAAGCATTCAATTTGGTGCAGTCAGGGAGGTAACAAAAATGAGAAGCGGTAGCAGTAATAATGCATTCATTCTGTTGAGAATTCCGGCCAGGAGCAACTTTATATTTTGCTACTGGGCTGTCTGATCAATTTTCCCCTTTTCTACACCTTCTTCATGTCTAATTTACACAAGTTTTTTTCTTCATTTTTCCAATCATCAGCATCATCCAGTCAACACTCAACCTCACGTTTGGCTCAACTCATCATATCATCATCGATAGCTTCAATCATCATTACTCAAAAAATTCATTTTCTCAATCAAATCAATTCAAGTATTAAATGCCAAAGGAGAAATATATGCTTTCTTTCAAGAAGTCACGCCTGAGCCGACAGATTCGATGTTGGAATTTGTGTTCAGATGAATATAAAAGTGCTACTGTTGTTGATTGAGTCGGATCAGTTTTGAAATTATCTATACATGAATATTAGATTTGTCGATTAAATTTAAAATATCAGTTATCAGTTCAGAATGATGTTTTTCTTGGTATTTGTCTAATGAAATATATTTCAAATTTTAATTGAAATACATATTTGTGCTAGCCCCGTTTTTTTCTAAATATTTACCCCATCTGATAATCTGTAAAAGTGGAGCGATAAATAAACATCATTTATAACCTTTGAATGATCCCATGTTGAAAATAAACTGGAAAGTATTTTAGACAAGTCTGTAAAATAATGTTGAATGGAATTCAGAAGTCTTTTCAACCTTTTTTATTTCACCTCTTTGCCTTAACATCACCTTCAGCTTGTTTGTCGTGCTCTTCAAGTTGCAATACCTAAAGTTGGGCAGTGTACATACCTGACTCAGATAACAACTGTTTTAAGACTTTAAAAAAGGTATAAACTTAACCCTTTCCTCTTCTTCTTTGTCATATATATCTTTTTTTCATTTCTCCAGATCTAGATCAGTATTTCGGATTGTAAAAAATACTCCCAACTTGGCTTGACTCACCAAAAGCTCCATATAAAAAAAAACAAGTCAAAAGTCAATAAATGTAGGATTTTATATACCTTTTCCTTTTCACTTGTGGCTTCTGTTTTTCTCTCAAGACATGTTTTCTGGATTGCTGATTTTCTAGAGCTCCTTCCCTCCAACTCTGATAGGAATGGGAGAACATCCAGTTTAACTACTGCTGAGTGTATATATCCAACCACTTTTGCTCCTGTTCTTTACCAGCCTGATATTAAAAGTTAAATATTTTACTGCTTTACACGTTCCTCCCGACTCCCGAGCCAAGTTTGTGTTAAGTAGCATGTGAGTCGTATTATACCTGACTGATTTCCAACATCATTTACTACCAAACCCTCTCATGTCATTCCAGCTTTCTTCGTTGTGGTTGCATGCAACCCGAGACGAGAGAGAGGTTCCAACTGGAAAATCGTATTATTATTGCTATCATTCTCTGATCATCTCTTGTCGTTTTTTGGGAGCAACTGTAGAAGAATGTTACACATTACTTTTTATGCATTTACCTATCTCAGCTTTGGATGTGCGGAGGCTGACGTGGAAAAAAAGGCATGCAACCACCGAGTAATATAAAGTGGTTAAGGTATAAGTCACAATAGTGAGGCAAGCAAACACGATAAGAAAGGAAGCTGGGTCACTTTTTACATGAAACAAAGCCAGGGCAGTAGATTCCTCCACCAATGTTTTTTATAAGAGGATGAGCAGTTTTGGACAAAAAAGTAGTTGTCTGCCAGCCTTATGGTGGTTTTTGGTACGCTATTTAGCTCCTGTGCCATGCTCCTAATAAAATGATGTGGGGTTTTATCACCCACCTTATCTATCACTCACTCCAGTCAGTCCTTTTCCTTTCGTGCTAAAAAAGATGGAAAAAGTCAGTTGGTTTGGTGGGGACTTTTGGGATGAATTATATATAAAAAGGGAAGAGATGTACTGAAAAGGATGTTTTTTCTTTCCGTGTCACATTGAGGCAGTAATAAAGGGCACGGATGGCGGAGAAACAAAATTATGAGGAGGATGTGAAACATATAAACTGAAACCGATGAGGATAGCATGCGTTTGAGAATTTTTGTTTTTTCTTTTGAGGCTGATATGATGACGATAAGTATTATTTAATAAAAATAAGGTTATTAGTTGTGAAAGATGAGTTATGAAACCATACGGGAAGTAAGTTAAGTGGGGAGACAAAGGTGCCCATTTTGGAACACAAAGAACGTTTTCAGAATGTTTCTATTCTCAACCATATTTTTAACAGTTCTCAAAAATTGCCGGAAAACTGAAATATTTTGATTGCTCATATTTCTCTATTGAAGCAATTTACAATGAAAGGAAGATCCAGTGTTAAAATAAAAAAATTAATCACTGGAGCATTCGGTTCCTTCAAATCTGCAACTTCCGCAATAACTTGAAAAACTTTGGAAAGCTGACAACTTTAATCCCCACTTTTACTCGTAATCGCACTTCTCAAGAAATACACAGGATAATTCTCCCCAGTGCAAAAACCGAAAAGAAATTAATTTTCTCTAAAAAGATTGCTGAAGCAGAAATCGTAATACCTTCATGGGAAATCATACGAATGTGAAAATCTCCTAATACCAGTTCCACCAAGAGAATTACAAATTCAGCAACTTTTTTATCTTTTCATAATCTATTTCATAAATATATCCATTGTGTTTACATACCCACGCACATTAAAAACAAAAATATATAAAACTAATCTTCTTTTCCGTGATGCTCAAGATGCTCGACCGCTTTTCGAATAAAATTGTTTGTGTCTGCACTATTAATTTAATTCATACAATTGTGGCTACTTCACATCCATCCATCTCTAAGCCAAGCTCTTCCAGGTTTCAAGTTTCTCTCAATCCCCAATTCCCCAGCCACCATTCTCATCTAGCTCACCTTTCACTATTCATTAAATCCCTCTTAAAAATCTTAAGCTCTTTCATTCTCGGGCAGATCACCAGTGAGGTGAGGCGAGCAAGAATAAAAAAAAACTTGATTTTTTGGCCACAATTTACTACCACCATTACCCAAGCGCCGTTGTAAGCTCAGCAGTGGAAACAGGGAAACCACAACAGCTTTGCCATGTTTTTCACTTCATCATCGTCATCAACAACTTTGTTGCTCCTGCATTTTCCTACTTGTCCATTCCCCTATTATATCGGAGGAGAAGGCTCCTTAAATGCTGTAACCCGTCTTTATTGCTCCTTGATAGGAGATCCCCCTCCTGTTTTCATTCAACAGGAGAGGAACAAGAGGATGTGTCATTTCAATTCACCCAATGCTCATTATCATATTTTCTTTTGTAATCCACCTGTATACCCATTTTATGCATAATGTAAACAGATTCCTGCCATCCATATTATTTTTCAATCGGATGGTGAATGGTGAAGTGAAACTATGTCTTATCCGAAATGTCTACGAGGACATATCCAAATACCTTTGTAACAACTTGTGTGGAGTGGAAAAAATTAAGTCGCAGAAGCAGCGTGCAACGCCACCAATACCACTTACGATTACGACCAACAGCAGTAGCAATAGTTGAAGAGGAGGACTCAACTTTTCAATCGAGAAAAATCAACCGGGCCTGACAGAGCGCTATTTAGTGTTATTAACCCAGCAGGGGCTCCATGTAATATCATCATCTGTGTGAAGCACGTAGGAAAACAACCAAACCCAAAAATCTGTATAATATTTAAGATATAAACTTTCTTAATTTATGAAAATTTGATCATAATTTGCCCACTTTAACCTATGCAAAAATACATACCCACATCATTCTTTACGTTAGAAGGTGTTGATGTTGATGCTCTATATTGGAGGAGTAGCTTTTTGCTCTTGTCTTATCATTTTGCCATCTTTCCATCTTATCCATTTATTGCCATTTACACTTAAGGAGACAAAACCAGCTAAAGAACCAAATTTCTGCAATTGCGATTGTGAGTCAAGTCAGGTTGAAAAAAAATACACGCATCAACCTCATCATCGCCACCACCTCATCTAAATATTATTGAGTGTCTTTTGTCTTGAGAAAAAAATCGAGAGTCTCTTATGCATTGTTTTTAGATAGGGGCTATAGATAATAATATAAGTTATTCTTTTGCACAAGAGGAGATCTAATAACGTAATATGAATTCAGAGAAGTCTATCAACCCTAACCTGATACTGACAAAAAGTGTTAAAAAAATACTGCAATAGATAACTTTTGATTGTGTGCTGAAGTATCGTATTTATTGTCAACCAACTACCTCAATGACAATGAGTAGAAATAGAGGCACTACCACTTTACTACAGCCACACGGCCGATCATTGTCATTGTCGCTCTCAGCAGCAAGCCTCTTTTTTTACTACGCATTAATATGCATTGCCTACCTATTTCAGATAAATAATATTGCCAGTCGAATAATAAAAATGAAAGCGTTCTTTTGTTTTTACTACATTGGTTATGTGAGTCTGGCCGGGGTGATGGCGATGATGTGAGATGATCGATGCTCAGGATGACTTATTCCACTCGTCTTTCCCTTATCTAAAATGAGTTGGGAGAACAAGATTAGAAGAAATTTTCAGGTGGTTTTAGTGCCAATTTTTGCCATCATCGAGTGAGAGACAAAAAAGAATACTTACGAACACGAGTTTAATTTATTCTGCTTGAAAAAGTAATGCAGCATAATAGACTAGTTATTTGATACGTGGAATGGCATATTATGAAAACTAGCAAAATACTTAATAAATTATCCATCGACAATGCAGCATGAATGAATTGAAGAAAGACTTGTCATTCCAAACATTCCATAGCTATCCATCAGCGTCATGCAAGTGACATTGCATCACATTACCCTACTTGCATCTTTTAATAATAATAAACATTTTATAATTTTCGGGATGACTTTTGTGGTCATCGTCGCCCTCTGAAGGACACGGGACTGATCACGAAGGAAGTACAAGAGCACTTGAAGCTGAAAGATAGGGTCTAATTCATGGAAAACGAAATTTTATAGCTAAAAGCGATTAACTGAAAATATTTCTACTTTTTGATACATTTAGTCAATTTGTATCAAAACAGTATTTCGACTAATCAGACTTTCATTTTTTCATCTTCTATATATTTATTACGTACCTGTAAGGTATGTATTGGCTTTGGCTTGTCCGTCCGTCCGTCTGTCTGTTTGCGCTCTAGCGTCTAAACGCGTCAACCGATTTCATTCAAATTTGACACATAGGTACTTATGGTAA
>JAQGAG010001329.1:0-10393 GCA_034696835.1 Lepidocyrtus lignorum | reverse complement strand
GCGATCATGATATCCGGCGTCTTCTGAATCAATAGGTCGGCAATGTTATCAATGATTTCGCGTCTTTGAGTCCCACTCAAATTCTCCATAAATCTTCCTCCCTGCTTGGCTATTATCATAAAATATATGACATTATTGCTGTTTAGAAAGCCTTCCGGCACCTGAAAAATTCATAAACTTATTTCACCCCCTACCTAGTTCCGCAACAATTTCCGGAGACCTGGTTCCAAGTGCCTGGGTGGTAAACAAAGTTCCGATCCTCCTTCCTTGCATGACGGTGGTAAGGGCCCCCTCCCTGGATCCATTGCAGATGACCACAGGAATGCCTTGATTAAGCGCCCAAGTTGCTGCCGAAACCTGGAGATACGGGTACTTAATATCGAATGAAATAAAAACTTAATCAACGAGGTGCAGCCCTCTGTACTTTCTACTTGGTTGTTTTGTTCTCCTACTAAAAAGCCTCAAGCCTCTAACAATACTTACGTAAAAGCGATGTAGCGTAATTTTCTAGACTAGAGTCTAACTTTAGTACGCTCTCCCCCCGAATTTTTGAAGGGGCTCATTTCGAACCCCTTCAGTTTTTTAACAAGTACCTTTGACTGCATTCCCCCCGTGCCAACACGGGATCTTGTACCGAATTTGATGCCTTCGTTCATCGCGGGGCAGTAGGTGTGGAGGAGCCTGGAGCCATCTAAGCCGGGAGGGCCGGTGTAGACACCTTCAACGTCTGACATGAGCACCATGAGATCCGCCTTGATTTCTGCTGATAGCAGGGCTGCAAGACTGTCGTTGTCGTTTACAGTGATATCCTGTGAGATTTTATTGGAAGATTTGATTTGACTTTATGCATAACTGATTCAATCAGAAAGGTCTGAGATAAGCGTTGAGCTCATTATGAAATTTTCCCGTTATGGAAATATTTTTCTATTGTGAGGGACTTACGCCTTCCAAAGCATCGTACACTTGGGGTGGGGCCGCCACCGCATCGTTTGTGTTGACAATTGGGACAATATTCAGTGCCAGCAACTCCGACATGGTTTGGAACAAATGTCGTCGAGTGTATTCATCTGCGAAGTCCGCTTTCGTTACCAAAACCTATTTGGCCACAAATTAAAAAAGACTTATACGCGATCCAGCTTTGGATTTAGAGCTTGTCAAGAATAATTTTACCTGAGCTATGCGAACGCCATATTGAGCAAACATAGCCTCGTACAATGACATAAGTCCAGACTGTCCAACTGCCGCGGCTGCGCGTGGCTCCAAGACGACTTTGCTTCCCTGATAATTCAAAATACGTAATATTACATGAATGGACTCATTGATTCTCTATTAATTAATTAATTAAGTATACTAAATGATATGTATAGTTAAATGAGACAACGATTTGTACAAGCCAGAAAGACTGTTGAAAGTGGATTTAAATTCAAAGCAACAGTTAAGCCAAAACATAATATGATTGAAGCTAGATTTTTTTTAGAAGATGTGAACCATTTTCTTGGGGTATTGTAAGACACGTAAAACTGAAGCAACAGACTGTAGATATGGATCGGTTATCATGTCTATTTTAGCATGTAAATTTACATTTCAACAAAGCCATGTATTATAGAGTCCGGTTAAATGAGCAGTCATGAAAATCAAGATAAATAAGTAAAGATAAATAGAGTAAAATGCTGAGAAAGAAGTTTACTCATCCAGCAGCTGGTGCAATAAAGATGAAGACGAGGAAGGGGGAAAATATAGGTATAAAAATAATCTTTATTAAAACAAGTAAAGTGTTATACTGGGCTCACGTGGACAGTGTGATCCTGGGAGTGTAAAGTTTGTCTCATTGACATAGACATGACCAGCTCCTGAGCCAGTTTTTGTTTGCCAAATGCAACCGCTCCACTCGTCACCATAATCATATCTCGGCCAGCATTTTGTAAAGATGCAACCTTTTCACATGAAAAAAAATCATAAATAATCATAATCAAGTTTATTTTTACATCAAATTATCATTTTCATATTCCCTCCGATGCTATCTCAAAATTATCAACAACATGAACTGGAAACGTTTTGATGACGCACAATAATGAATGAAGTAATTAAAAATATATAATTGAATGGAAACATTTTTTTACCTGCTCAACCAGGGAGGCAACCCGACCTAAGGCTAAACCGCAGTTATCCTCTCGGGTCAAAACAGCACTCCCAACTTTCACGACGATCCTCCGGGCTCCAGATAATTCGGCGCGGGATGACATAGGGATTTTCCCTGGACCGAAGCCATTTGTCCCGTTCGTGGAACCCACGACGGGGAGTTGGATGTCGAACAGATTGGTTGAGACTGACATGCTTCTGTAGTTCACCTAAGAATTAAAAATTACAACGAAAACTTTAAAAATATTTAAACGACAAACAGAAATACCAAAAAACATCACTTTTAAAAACAAGCTAAAACAGATCCGTACATTTCTGAGTGGTAGCTTCGGTGGAGCTCGTCTCACCAAACATCTCGTGTTCGGTATCAACCTAAACATGGTTGGAATAACTCGAGATCTCATTTTGCCCCTTGTATTAACTGAAAAACTTTACACTGATGACATAAAATTATTATTTTTATTAAAAGTTATGTAAGTCGTGCTACAATTAAAAATTAGAACAGGAACTTTCAAAAGTTAAAAAAAGCTTTACAAAACTGTGAGAAAAATTGGAAATCAAATATAATTCGTGTCACAATCCACACGTCTGAAACGACTAAAATGTCACAGTGAGCTCCTATTCAACATTTCTCCACAACATGCACCATATCATCCTCCTCAGTGTCAGGGACATCAAGGACTGTCAAGAGTTCACATTTTAAGGTCGCATTTAATGATATTTGGATAAATGGGAGAATTGTGTGGAGTAGTCAGTGTTAAAGACAAACGATAATCTCAGTATTATTACCAAACCCATCTACAATATTTTTTGCGGCACAGACCAGGACAGACCTTCCAATACCAGACTGTGTGGACTTGATGCAGTTACTTGAACTGAATAAGAGATAATATGGATTACCACCACCAACTAGCATCGCCATCATCATCGTCTTCTTCTTGTTTAAGTTTTACCATAATTTTCATTACCATCGTCATCATTATCATCATCATTGTAAGGCACGTTGGATGGAACTGGATCTGGGAAGACGGTACGGTAGAATGTGGCAGCTTATCATGAGAATAAACTGGAGTCGCAGTCGTAAAAATGACGAATTGGAAAATTGTGTGTCGGTTTCGACAATTTACTGAGAGAAAAAGTTGGTCACAATGCAATCCATTTCTAAATTTTGAATGCTGTGTGAGTCACCAACAGACTGATAGAAAGGAAATTGCTTTTAATTTGAAAGAATGCCCGGTTTTCTTCCACTGTTAGCTTGAAACAGAGTTACAAATATTTTTTAGTGTACCAGATATTCTAAATTTGCATAAAAGCTAAAAACTGCTCCCTTAGAAAAACAAGAAAATTCGAAGCTAAAGATTCCATAATAAGCTTTACTATCGTCAGTGAAAACTATCGATGGAATTTAAGGTACTTATACTAGCCATTGCATATTAGTCATGTTCTTTGGTACAAAAAACTGGGCTGAGAGAAATACTGTGACCAGGGTCAGTACCAGTAACGTAAATATAGATTGATGATGATATTTATGGAGTTTTTTAAAAGGGAAAATGCAAATCGTTTTCAACAGTTCAGCGTGTCATGGAAAATTTACGAGGGAAGTTCTAATGCATTAGCAAATTCTGTACAACTTTCTACTTTCAATGTTGAAAAAAAAATCCGAGAAAAAAACATTTTAGGTTATGAACATAAGTGTGGACCAGTAACCATTTTGAGATATGTCCCCGACGACGCCTTCGTCTTCACAGGATAATGTTGGATTGAATGAATGGAAAGGTGATATGTTTGGGTTTTGGGTTGCATGCATGTGACAAATAGCTGGCTCGAGCCTATCGTGACTTGTTGATTAAGCTGTGGAAAAGTTGAAACTTGGAATTCTCAATCTTCTTCAATGAACTTTGACTACTTCATTCTGGGATATCTGTATTCATACTAGGTACTAAAAAATATGAGCAAGCATATTATACATGTATCCGTAAGCTTGATAAACTGATAAGGATTTTAAAGAAATAGAGAAAAAATTATCCACACCAGAGCTATTCCATTACCGGTCCGGTGCTGGGTCGAAGTTCAGCATAGCGCGTCAATTATTAGCATATTAATTAAGCATAGGTATATATATGATAATGTTGCTAAAGATAATTTTATAAATATTGTAAATTCCCATTAGTCATTTAGTCAATTCCACTCCCCCGCGACTCCCCAGCAAACGCCAATTAGTACCTCATGAAGAACTTAATAGCAAGGAATATTTGTATATTTTGAGGATAGCTCTCACGACGGGATGACGTGACGCGAACGCCATGAATAAATCTTATAGTGACTGACCCCTCCTGACCCAAGCTGGAGACATGGGCTGGTTGCCACTAGCCACTATTATAACTCAAAATTGTGTTTTCCTCCCAATAACCATAATATGAGTTTGTTTATCATTAGTTAATTGCTCTCCCACAATGGAACTAAATTAAATGATGTAAGCAAGGTGAACCCAAAGTACTTAATGCGAAAAATAGGCACATGAATCTGAATAGGAATATTCATAAATAAGTCATAATCCTGAATACAAAAAGCATGCCTCAAAATACAAGGTATAAGACATTTAATTGATCATAATTTCCTGGTCAGTTGTTGATCAATCGCACGGTTTGACCTTCATTTTTGCACATAGGTGTATGTTGTTAGTGTATTTGTTGGTAGGTGCAAAGTAAAATTAACTTTACTTACACCGATTTGTAACAAGAACATTTTTTTCTTACGATTAGAAAATCCATCAAAACGATGCCTTTTCATGGGATAGTCAATAAGTCCATAATGTTTGATGTCCCATAATACTCCCACCTAAATATTTACATAGTTGTAGTGTAGCGCGACTCTAATTAAAATTATTTCTTAATTTTCTCCATGTTCCGTATATATGATATGATTAAGATGATGATAAGCCTAATGCGTATTTAGAGTTTCACAATAGAAATAAACGGTTGGCGAAACTTTTCATGCTAATTTTAGCTTCTCCCTCAGAAGAATGGCTTTTTCATAATATTTATTACTTATTTAAATACATACCCATATCAAACTACAAATTAGATTTTTACGTCTAAGAAATAAATAGGTAGGTGGCAGTGAAGAAACTTAAGCTTAAACTCATATCCCTGTCATTTTATATGATTATATTGATTATTCAAAATCGAAAATGAAGGACTTGTATTTTTGCTGTAAACTGGAACAGGCTTTCAGCTGCAAATACTACAGATCATAAAAATTATTTGTTGTTCCAGTTTCCAGAGAGGTTCCTTGACCCAGCAAAAACTAACTTTGTTCCTCAGCGATTGGCTGGGAGCTGGAAGATATGGTGACTGTCGCAGCACTCCTCGAGACTCCTTTGGGATTTGTAGCCACGCAGTAGTATGTCCCTTGCCGTTCGTTGTTAACCGCAATGATCTGGATCCAGCTTGTTGTCATTGTTTGTTCAGGCCCTCCTCGGACAGTCACCACGACACTTGAGTCATCCCCTGTTGATATGAGAAGGCAATGTATGAATGAAACAAAGGAATAGATAAAATGCTGCAGTAATGCTGGTTGTATGTTTGTGAGCATATATTGCATAAATTACTGTTATTATTGGTACAACTAAATACATTTATTTTTGGGCAGGGGAAATTCCTAAGACTTGAAATAAACTGCTCAAGAAGACATGAGTTCACTTAAGACAGGGTATATTATACTCATTGTCAATGAATGAATTTGCGTAATGCATTTTAAACATTTTCAGACTATACTGGTGAAGATGGGTACTTTCCAGATATAGACTGGGTAACCGCCTTAACATTAGCGATGATTCACTAATTTATAATTAGCCAAAAGCCACTTGTAAAACACATAATTGCGTAGGAATACTAATGCTTTTGTAAAGTGTTAGTGCTATATAGTACATTTCATATATGGTGGCAACGACAACGTTGATATACATAGGGCGGAAGGGGAGAGATAATTCCCATTTCAACTTTCTGACAAAACAGTTAAACTGACCGTCTAAATGTAAGTACATAATACATATTATGTAGTTTTGTATATCCATATCTGTAATATATGAGCATTAGCTGTGACATAAATATGTGTAGTAGGGAATTTGGGTACCTGGTAAAATTATCGGTGCTCCACGAGAGCCTGCTGAGAGGAATTCCCAATGAATGATAGGGCCTGTGAAGAAAAAAATCAATGGACTTAGGTTTTACATTTACACATTCCGGTCATTTGAAACAATTGACTGTTAGTTAGAAGTAAGTGAGTTGACATTCTTACTTGGAAATCCTTTCACTTCACAAGATAAGGAAGCATCATCTCCTTCCCGTAACGTTGAATTCTCTAAGGACGTTGGCATCCATGGGGCTACGTGAAAAATTAGAATGTTAAGACAATTTCAATCGACAAATATTAAATATTAAAAGATTAGAAACTGTCATGAAATGTACGCATTTAAACCTGAGATACAAGGGCCCCATGAAGCTATGGAGAGGCCAGGGACGCGATGGACCGTCTCGCGAAGCTTGCACTCGCTTATGTATGTCTCATTATCGCTACCACAAACCATTCTCCGATCCCGACATTCACAAAGGGCCTCAAGGGGCTCCTACCATTAAAGAATTATTGATTAATGAAAAAACTTCGGAGCATCGAAATCCCAAAATACTTTTTTGTTAGCATATATATAATGCATACATTAGGATCCAAATCCTTTCGTAAAAGGCAGCCAAGTCCAGTGCCACAGACTCCAACTTCATAATTTGGAGGGAGGTTTGGTATCGATGAATTGTAGCATCGACTTCCTTCCCCGATTCCACAAACTAGGCAGCAAGAGCATCGATCCATAACCTTTAATTGTGAAGGTAATTAGAACTTTTAAGACCAATTCATATTTTAGGATCGACATTTTAAGGAGTGTCGAATGCACTGTTCAGTGAATATGCCTCTCAAAGAGTCCAACTGATTAAAAACGGACAAACAATGAAAAACAATTACGTAATTAATGTGTAAATATTTTTTTTTACAATCCGGCCAAAACTAACTTACCAACCCAATATGGCAATCACTTTCACGCTGATTCCGACATGAGCTCACATCACATTCCGCACACCCTTCCGGGGTGGGTTCATTACTCCTTGATGGTCTCTCCATCCTTGCCTGTTGTGATCTACTAGGCTTTTTGGACTTTGCAGGTCTACTAGTCGTCGTAGTGACCTCCTCACTATTATTCTCCACGGGGGGAATCTCACTCCCAGACCCATCCCCTCCTCCTCCCTCCTCAACAGTTGGCGGGGTTGTGGTCTCCTCCGTCCTTAGCCTAGCCAGCGAGCTCCCACCCACTCTCCTCTTCTTCAATGACAACGACTTCGTTTTCCCTCTAGCCCGCCCTGGAACCAAACTCTCATCCTCTGCCAGTACCAAACCCATAACGATCATGACCAGTAGAATGGCCCCAGTAACTGCGACAATTTTCGCCATTCTGGAACGCAATAAATGAAATCTTCTTGGAGGATGATGAGCTGCTGTCAAAGGACGTGCTGATGCTGACGGTTGTTGATGATTGTGTGATGACACAAAAGTCAATGAGCTACTGTGCCAGGAAGATGACAAACTTGTCATTACTAACTGCTCATTTGACTCCTAACCTTCTTATCAACTTTCACAGAGATGGACAAGTGGAAGACTATAAATGTGACTGGGAAGAAAAGTTGAATCAGAGGAGGTGTTTTAATCAATTGAGATTTTCAAACTTATTCTCTCCATTAACATCGTCTTGGTATACAGGATCCATCCATACATCATCCGTTTCAAATTACTTCCAATCTCATGGAGTTGGCAATAAGTTTAGTTTCGTCATTGTTTATTTTACTCCGTTAAGAAAATAAACGGGCTAAAGAGATGTTAAATCAAGACGTTTATCATTCAGAATGTGCAAGCTGCAACCAGACTCATTTTGCAGGCTCATGAAATTATCAGCGGCGAATGCCGGCGGCTCTTCGTCAGTGCAAAGTGCACAACAAGCTTATTACAAAAAATTGTGTATTGTTGGTTATCAATATTATCATACATCTTGCAAATCTGGCCTCTCGTGTCATTTTCACAATTTAAGTTCAGTGACCTAACCATATAAACATACCTTACTAACATGACTGCGTCCAAATGTGAATAGGAAAGATGTTTTTATATTTAAGACAACGGATGAAAGAGACGATGAAAAGATGTAGGAGCTAATCCATGGATCACTGTTAAGATCATGACTTTTGTTAAGGTTGCTCTAAAATTCCGCATCAAGTCTCAATATACCAAAAGCGCAAATATCATAGCCAAGTGTAATTTTTAATTGCAAGAGTTGAAGTTGAAATGGGAGCACTTTGTCTTTGAATGCTCTGGCAAAGTAAAGTAAACAGTACACCAAATGTACAGATTTGTTGGCTTCGGAAGACTTCTTGACACTCATTGTGGCGGAAGAATAATACTGAGGAACGCACAAAAACAAATAAACTTTTTTTGCCATTCTCAAAAGTTCCTTCACCAGACCAGTATAAATAGCATTTTTGGTACACAAAGTCATTTTGATTCATCGAAATTGAATACTGATATAGATATATTCATAGAAAAAACTATTATGTCATTAAAAACATAATTAAGGTTAACCGCCAATTAATTACCTTTTAAACAAGTACATATTATAAACTTCCACAGAGTTATCTTCAGTTAGACGATTAACTTCCTTCAGTTCCTCCATATATATTCATCATTAGATTACAAGTTACGGATTACAGAGAATTATTTCAAAGCCTTCCATTCTTCCACATTTAAGTTAGCAAGTTAATTATCTTCATTAACTATTAACATGATTTACATTCTGTCCAATTCATTTTTTGAGTGTGGAAGATGATGCTCCGCTGTAAATTAAATCCAAATCCATGTTCATGAACGAGTTGGATTTGGATAATCCAACTTTTGGAATGGAGTGCTCAAGTCAAAATGCATGGCTTCTTTTAGTAAAAAACATCGTCTTTTTTTTCAACAAGAACAAACGCTCCAGCGCAAGCGTCCTTCCATGAAGCCAAGCCTCGTGTGAAATGCAACAAAGTAACAGTATACTTGATGGCTATTCTCAACTTACCCCGGAGGAGCCCGCCCATCTCAACTCACTCAACAGATTGGCATGAGGTGCTGTAGAATAGCTTGTGTGCTGCGGTGAGCGGAGACTACTCTTTCTTGAGGCTGTTTACTCATTCTTGGGTTTTTGAATCAACCGAAGTGATAATTGTTCGGGAGTTAATCCTCAATTAAAAATGTCGAAGAGAGGTAAGAATCGTGATAGATTTATGCTTGTACTAATTAAGCAGTTGAGGGTTTTAATGTGATTGGAAATAAAGTTGAAGTGAGGAGATCTGGTTAATTAAATTGTTGTTGGTAAATTGCGTAGGGTAGTGCATGGATTAATTAAGGTTTAATTGTGATTTACAGGTCGTGGAGGTACCGCGGGAGCGAAGTTCCGCATTTCGCTTGCCCTCCCTGTTGGCGCCGTTATGAACTGTGCTGATAACACAGGTGCGGTGGATTAATAATTATTTTGAAAGTTGATGTTAATTGTTATTCGTGGTAGGGTGTGTGGGGGAGGGGGATAATGAGTCCTCAAGCGTGTTTTTTAAGTCGAAGTAATAATTAACTTGGACCTTGTTTTCTAATCTAGGGGGAAAGAACCTGTTCGTAATCGCTGTCCAGGGTATCAGAGGTCGTTTGAACCGCCTTCCAGCGGCCGCCGTTGGGGACATGTTTGTCGCCACTGTAAAGAAGGGAAAGCCAGAATTAAGGAAGAAGGTCATGCCGGCTGTGGTGATTCGACAGAGAAAAGCGTTTAGGAGGAAGGACGGGGTCTTCATTTACTTTGAAGACAATGCGGGGGTCATAGTGAATAACAAGGTAAACATATTTACTAAAAAATAGTTAACCTTATCATATATCAAATACCTTTGTGTTTCCTTTTGTATCTTAATGCTAGTACGAATTAATAACAATAATTATCTTTGTTTTTTATTCCAGGGTGAAATGAAAGGATCAGCAATTACCGGACCTGTGGCGAAGGAATGCGCTGACCTGTGGCCAAGGATTGCTTCTAATGCGAGTTCCATAGCTTAAAACATAAAATCCGTTATACTTTGTAATACTTTTATGTTGACTACGTCGTTCTTGAATAAGAGGCAATACCTAAATAATTACAAAA
>JAQGAG010001328.1:0-10395 GCA_034696835.1 Lepidocyrtus lignorum | reverse complement strand
ATGGCGTCATTTGTCTTGTATTTTCATGAAACGTTTATACCCCAAACCATTTCTTCGTAGGTCAAACTATACGGAATTTTATATGAATCCGGTCTCTATTAATTACCAATTTAAACAATTTGGTCGTTGAAAGATTATAATAAATTACGAAACTGGGAAGTTTGATTACGAGGCCAGTAAAATATCCACTTCATCCTGTTTTGAAATTTAGGTTTTAGTCTTAATTTATCCTTTCAGTGAGGATCATCGTTCGATTTAATTTGTATCAAACCGGTAAAAAATAACATTAAGATGGATAATGAAGGGAAAATTAAACTGAAGCAACATCTCAGTGACCTTATCATTTTCACTGAAATAAGTCAGCCATTTTTGGAGTATTTTCGTCAAAAAGGAATTCTGGCATTACCCGACATAGATTTTTTAGTAAGTAGTTGCACAACCCTTATTTGCATAAATACCTATTATGTTCATATTTTTAGTTATGATGCTAAACTGATCCATTGGTAATACAAGTTCAGTTCATCAAAAAATTCTTTTTTGTTTCTGTTTAGACGGGTCAGCCTTCAAAGATGGTCACAGCCGCTGAATTCTACAACGTCATACAAACGAGAAAGAATTCATATCCAACTTTGATAGAAATACTTCAAAAAACCAACCAAAGTGCAATTGTAGACATTTTGGAAAATGGTATCATTGCACCTCATTTGGAAAGCTTGAGAGCTCAACAGCTTTCCTCCAAAAACGAAGGTGGCAACAGTCAAAGCTACAGCTTTCCAATTCCTCGCAGCAACACCAAATTTGAAGTAAGCGCACCCGTTAGCAGTTTCCTTGGAAGGGACGATGAGCTAAAACAACTTCACGAGAACGTCCAGAGAAGTGACAAGGCAGGTCAGGTCACCGTCATCTCCCAACTAACTTCAATAAGTGGACTTGGTGGAATTGGTAAAACACAGCTTGCTCGTCAGTATTTGCACAGATATGGGGAGCAATATGATGGGAATTGCATTTGGCTGGCTGCAGAAACAGAGAATAGCATAGGTGAGTCCTTTCGTAGACTTGCGAAGGACACGTTAGGGATCACCACCAAAGACGCCAACAATTCGGACAAAAACATCAAGTCAATTGTGACAGAAGTCTACAAATACTTTGCCTTGAGCAAATGCATCTTCGTCTTTGACAATGCTGAGAACGAGGCATGGCTGCATCAATATTTCCCTGTGAATTTCCACTCAAGTAAAGAGGAGCAAAATCGTCCCCAGATTATCATCACGTCAAGAAACAGGGAATGGAATATTATTAAGGGCATTGAAGTCATTGACATCAAGGAGCTCAAAGAAGAAGATGCAATCACACTTGTCAAAAGAGGTCTTAATTTGGAAACTGATGCTTCGCAAGATATTGAAATTACTCAAATTGTCCAGAAATTTCAATGCTTTCCATTGGCTCTACAGCAGGCTATTTCTTACATTCAAGAGGAATTGATAGTCGGGGAGTATTCAGTTGCGGAGTATTTAAAAGATTTTCAGAAGCAACAGGAGGAGCTGCTGTCACACGATGAGATGAATCACGAGCTTTCCACTGGCTGCAACTTGACAACGTTTACGACCTGGAAAATGACAGTGGAAAAAATCGGGCTTGATCAGAAGTGTGGGTCAACGTCGCTTCAAATTCTGTATGCCATGGCATACTTATCCCCTGATAGAATAAAACGGGAGATGTTCAGTTCCCATCCATGTTTTAAAGAAGAAAGACCTTTGAGGCTGGCCGCCCGACTCCTAGTAAAATATTCCATGGTGAGTGGGGAAGATAAGCAAAGCATTCTCAGCATTCATCGCCTTGTCCAAGAAGTTACGCAGATAAACCTAAGGACCGAGAACAAAGAGATTCAGGTTCTGGATGGCGTTATGAAAATGGTGGGCGGATCTGACAAACTGCTTCCAACACAAAATCTGGGTCATATATTGGCCGCTTGGCCACACGTCTTCAAGCATCAGCCATTGCTCCAAACATACTCCTCGCTGGTGAACAGAACTGCGTACAGACTTGGTGAGCAAGGGAGCGACGATGAAGCAATAAAATTTGGAGAAGCAACAGCACCAAAATTAACTAAAGCCGTTGGCGAGTATCACTACGATGTCCTAGCCCTGATTTTGACAACCGGTGAAACAATGCTTGATAGAGGTCAGGTGGCACAAGCTGAGGTCAAAATACGCCACGTCCTGGAAAGATCGTTTTTTCATTTACTCCCCATTTACACAGGGTTGTTTTTGGAAGCTATCAGAGCCTTAGGATCAATTTATATGGATGCGATGAGGTGCGAAGAAGCCATTGAGCTATATGAATTTGCTTATGATCAGATTGAGACATTCTTTCCGGGGAACAACCTCGTCATTCTTTCAACCCGAGAATTATTAGGTTCGGCTCTATTTCGTGTGGGGAGATTGGATGAGGCTGTGGAGATTCTTACCGATGTGTATCAGCAACAACAAAACGACCCAAATAGAAACTTAGCGTCTCTTCTTTCTGCACAACTATCCCTAGCGCAATGCCTGAATCAACAGAATAATTTTGAGGGGGCACTGTCTGTTCTTGAAAAAGAATTCGCAACATTTGACAGCCTCTCTGGGACGGAACGCATTCACGCCATTTCAATTATGGAAATGACAGGCGGTGTCTTGCGAAAATTGTTCAGATATGACGAGGCCCTTGAAAAGCATACAAAAGCCTACAAGGAAAACTTTAAAATATTTGGAAGGGAGCATCGGGATACTATAATAAGCCTGGGGCACTTGGGAGAAAGCATGAGTCACGTGGGTAGGCATGAAGAGGCAATAAAGCATCTTAAGGAGACGTTTTATAGGCTGCGTGATATATTAGGGGGAAACGATTATGACGTCATGCGGATCCAATTGGCTGTTGGAGAAGCACTAATGAGAGAGGCAGTTGACTTGCCAAGAGCAGTTAGAATTATGGAGCGTTTAAAATTAAAGCTTACTAATATGGGATGGTATAATTATGATGCTGGAGTTAAGAGCGTTTTATGTTGGAATCTTGACACACATCTTGAAGCCATCATCACTATACAAGGTCTTTGTCAAATTCGGAATACCAGAGGAGGAAATTGAAGATGTTAATAAATTTATTGTAAAAATCGAGGGTAAGCCAGCCAAAAAATGTAATTAGAATAAAAAGATAAAATTTTAACCTTTTTGTTTTGAAAAGTGAATTGGCAATATTACATGTGTGTTAAAACGCGTTAGTTTTTTGTCTTCAATAATACTTTATAAAATGCTTTGTTGGTTCAAGTTTAATATATGTAGGAACAAAATTAGATAGTAGACAACATAAGTGTAAACCTGTATTAATATCCAACAATTACATATTAGTTACCTAATTAAGGTGGCCTATATTTAATGCATAAATTCCTGTGAATTGAAATTCCATTCCTATAAAATGAATAGATTTTCCTGTTTACACAAATTCATTTCAATTATATATTTGGCAAAATTTGTTCATTGTTTTCCTCTACGATGCTCGTCTCCTTCGGGTAAAATTAAAATTTTAAGCATACTTGCATGGTCCTCTCCATCCCACGCGTTAATGGTTCTTCATGATCTATGGCAATCAGAAATTTAGCTACCTTTGGTTTTAAACCTCAGTACTACGAACGGAGCACAACAACCTAATATTATACGCCACAGGACTTATGATTTGGTTAGACGTGGGGTATGAGACTGCTTTTGGTTTACTCATATTATTACGTACCTGTGTCTGTGCACGCTCTAGCGTCTAAACGCGTAAACTGATTTTTTTCAAATTTGACACATTAGTATAAATGGTAGATGAGAAGAACCCTATTGGTTTTGGGGTCAATCGAATTACGTAAAGTGGGTCAAAGGTCAAGGTCATAAATTTTTTTCCACATGACATGATATAGTAAATGAGGTATCAAAAGAAGGGTTTTTGATTGCTGACTTCAGTGGTATAAGTTTTATCAGTGTCAGTTACATATTCACTGAAAAATCACTGATTTAAAAATTCAAAGCTTGAATTTTCAACAAATATTCGAATATTATGCATTACTATACTTCAAAAACCCTACAGGTACGCCATTGTACTTACCTACAATCATTTTAATATATTTTTGATTTTATTTATAAATTTCATATGGCATAAATATCAACATTGATTCGCAGCTTGGATTATGATCGTAGAAACTTTTTTGCAGACCAGGTTAATTTTTCATAGTAGCTTGGCTTTCTGTTGGGAAATGAAAGTGAACGGAAGTCATAAAAGGTCCAATGCACGAGTGGTTCTTGTTCCTACTCAGATTAAACCACTGGAATATTGGATGCGGCCGTGGTTGTAGGGAGTCTCTAGGTTCTCTGATTTTAATTTGTTGTAATCAAAACATGAATTGTTGTTTTTGATGCTGAAATGAAGGTTATCCAAATATTTTGCGTGGGTGGCGATATTGTATGGCCTACTGTATAAATGATGTAAATTCTGTTATGCTGTTCTTTTTCATTTGCAAATTTATTTGAAAGTTTCCTTTGATGAAGGTCATAAAATCAAATTGTACAACTGGGTTTTTATTTCGTTTTGTTTGTAACAAAAAAAGTTCGCTATTATGCGTTTTTTCCTTAATGGATGCGATTCATTAACAAATTCCATTTTACTATTTTCCCCTAAAAATTACAATTTGTTTCAACAGTTTGTAAAAGTGGGATAATTTAATTGAAACTAGCGCTAAGCAAAGAAGACAAACTTTTTTTTATTACACAGCATACTTTTGTGCAATTTACTAATTTCCTTTTCTCTGTGTTTGCGTGTAAAAAAACAACAATAGATAAATAACTTCTGGCTACCAATTCATGTAAATGATCTGTATAAAAAAAGGATGCATGCTTCGGTCTTTACTACCTGAAAGGAAAAATACTTTCCACCCTCCAGTACAGTAAATCTAGCTCTGTCCAAACTTTCTCCGTTCTTGATTATAACAGCGGATGAACAATAATCGCAGAAGTGCCTAAAAATCATTCAAAATAGTGTAAAATATGATAAAACGTGATTATGTTACTGTTGTATTATTTATCCTCTTCTATCCGACATGCTAATAATATCTCAAGGGAGAATCATTGTTTTTAAATACTTCTGACTGGCGTATTTCATCTCGCGTAAATAAAAAATGTTGACGGATTGGTAATCGTGATGAAAAAGGAAGGCGAACAAGGTCTATTTGTTCAATTATAAAAATGCCTGGTTATTACATAATTGGAACCGATGAGAACAAACACTCGTTTAGTTGGAATAATGAATTTGGCCCATCTTTCCATTCTACTTTGTTGCAAAGCCCATTTTAATTTTCCGAGTAGGAAAAAACTTGACCTGGTTGACTTAATTGTATAACAGTTAAAGATTTAAGATGTGATGATTAAATTTTGCTGTGAATATATTAAAATTCAAGAGGAAAGTTAGCTAAGACAAACACAGTCCCTTCCAACACATCAACTGCAAAACACAAGCGAACGGTTGAGTGGTGAAATAACATGAAAGTACATTCTCGGAACTTGATCCTGTGTAGTTTTGTCAACATTTACTAACAGCAAGGGCTCAATCGGAATCCCATCTTTTGGTGGATAATAAATGATATAGCTATGAAAATTATTAGGAATGGTTTAGGGGTGAGTTAATTAGAATCATTAATCACGTATGACAGTAGGAATAAAATTGCAAGCCTAACCTCATTTACCATTTTGTTAAAATTGTAACTACAAATTATATTAACAAAGGCATTAAACGGTATGTTATTACTTTCCTGATATTTCTGTTACATAATACGTATCACTGCAGGAAATCCCCAGATTATGAATAATATGACCGCAGATACATTAAACTTAAACAAATAATTGCATACCAAAATTCTAAAAAATTCCAAAAGGTAACATTTTAATGTACAATTAAGTTAACTAACAAGCCTCCCCAATTTGAAGCAGCTTATGAGGCTTATTTTTCTTTCTGAAAATGTTTTTGTTAATATTAAATAACTAACTCCTTTGAAAATAACTTCAAATTAATTCTTTTGTAAATATATATTAATTATGGGATAGCTGCGTCTCTCACTGATTGGGACATATGTGGACTCATTTTTGTATGGAATATAGCTTGACAGACCTGGAAATCGGGAAAACCAAATTGCCAACCCAGATTTCAAATTGACGAGCACATGGACATGGTTCATATTATGTGTTATCCAGGTAAGTAATTTTATGGAGAGACTATTGCTGTTATCGCAACATAAATATGATCTCAATTACGGCGGATAACCATACCTGTGGAGTTCTTCGGTACTCATTATACAAACTTTATACTTCATTTAAAGTGGAAGTAATTTCTGTAAACTCTTTTCTTTGTATGTATAATGATGATAAAAATCATAATAATATGCCGCTGATGTTAACGCGGAGTTAAATAATATGTACTTGGGTTTTTTGTAGGTTTAGAAATATAACTTTTGGGGAGAGCGGTCGTTTTGGAAGAATGGAGCGAACTGAATATCAACCTCAAAACAACTTGTTTATCATTACACGCCACATGAGCATATTTAATGGAGCCACCCATCAGCATTCTACAAAGATAAACCAATTTTACCGTATTTTTTAAAATATGGACGATGGACTTCGCGAATGTTGAACTGACGGGGATTTCGTACTGTGCATACAAGCCAGATCAATGGAAGCGGGAAGCCCATAGAACTTGCAAAAGTTTTTCCATGAAGTAAACTTATACCATGAACACAAGCCATGAGATATGAGATCACAAAAAAATAATTTCCTTTCATGTGATGGGAAAGGGATTTCCAAGTAAAGCTATATAGTCCTCCCATCTCTCCTATCAGCTTTCTCCATTTCTCTCGAGTAGCAATCTAGCAATATCAATACCACGGTGTATGAAGGACTCATATGTTAGGTGTGGTTTGTTGCACATTCCCCCGTAATCCTCACCTTTGGTTAAGCTAGAGTCAGAGTGGCAAATAAATGTATAAGGAGAGTAAAGATTAGTTTTTGTTAACTTATCTGACTATGAGCCTGATAAGTGATGATAACAAATTTATTTATTTATTTGTTCACAAATAAATACACTTTTTAAAATCGATTTCACCGGTCCTAGTAACGTTTTACAGTGAATTAAACTCGTTTACGTACATTAAGTAAATAGCAATTTTTATGCAAATTTTCCTTGTATTGTTTACAATTAAAATACTTAGTTTCCCTTCATTTTCTTATTGTTTATAAAAATTATCGAGCATACTTTAGGTTTATTTAGGTATGCAAGCTTACACAAAGTACAGAGTACTAAGACGTCAATCCAATCCCGTAACAGTTACAAAAGTAGTACGTTAAAAGATTCTATTTTCAATATCATCTATCAAAATCAAGCACATCAACATTATCAATATACATTGGTTGAAATTTGAAATTAGCCTCGTTTCTATTTCTGGTCATGCTTGATACTAAAATCTGTTTAGGTATTTGTGAATGTAGTAATATTAAGTTTTCTTTCCTTCCAGCCCATTGATGAAAATGATAAGTCTTATCTCATTAAGCAAAGAGTATGTCACCCCATTCCATTTTATGTTCGGAAAAATAATAATAAGAAATCCCCAATTGCGATTGAAAGTAAACCACAACAGAACAATATTTCACATACCGTATATGCTCTGACAAATCCCCAGTCTCTAATAAGTCCCCTATTCCTTTAATTCCACATGTCTCGTCCGAGAAATCCCGTAATTCCCCACTATTCCAATAACTCCCCGCTATTCGAATAATTCCCCACCCTGAAAACTGGTAGGCAGAAGCAATGAAGTTAAGAAGGCGGGACTGTGAGTAAATGAATGCAGATTTAATTCTTTTTTATAATGTGAGTAAAAAAGTGACCTAATTAAGGAAATTACACCTAAATTTATGCAAATTCAACGAGATTTTTACTAGGTTTCAGACACGTATGGTAACTTGAAACTCTTGATATTTTAAAATTTCCGTAATTCCCCACTATTCCAATAAGTCCCCTTCTCTATTAAATCCCCATGCTGAAAGTGAAATTTTCAGTCATTCCCCAGGAGGATTGTCAGAGCATATACGGTATATTATTGTGTACACGTGGGAAATATTTTGGCACGGCATTTTAGCTCTATCGACATCGATTTGGTTGAGTGGTGGCAATATCTTTTACTGTGGGATTTATTTTTATCTTGTTTTATGCGAATGCGATATTAATATCTTACCTTTTTTGATTTGACGGAATTTTACACTGTGATTTCGTCGGTCTAGTAGGGTTGGCTACGGTCACTGATAATGGTTTATTTGTGGAGGAATGCAAACACCAACATTTTTTTCCTCAACTTTGCTATGAATATTTTACGATTCGGCAGGCGTCCCAATCATTGCACCTTCAGTTACGAGCGACAGTTGTGTGTAATGTAAACATATATCTCCGAAAGCTCGTTTAATCCTCAACAACCCATTTTCTCTCACTTTGGCAGAAATGAGAGGCAATACAATACAAAATGCCTTTGAACGAAAATAAAACATGAATTTGATCTCCATTCTACTTTTGTCTAGCCAAAGCGATAAATAATGTGCTGCAATGCGACATAAAGTGACTAGAGGAGAATAAAAATGTGACTCATATTCCCACTCTGCCAACTTGCAGTTCAAGTTCACCAAATCTGCATGATGTGGTTCAAGGATCTGCTATGGCGCTGACTATGGCCATTTCCTTTTCTCATGGCAAAAACTATGCTTGGAATCGGTCAGGTAATAACGATTGTCTAATGCTACAGAACGGTACTTTGATTTGATTACACGGTCTAGTATTGTCTTCCAGGATGAACAAAGGTGGAAATTATTATTAGGCTAATTGGATTAAATTGGGGGAAGTGAACGATGAGCTTTCATAATGGGAAAGGGCTTAAGTGATAAGTCCAACAAATGGGGAATAAAGGAGGATTTGGACTCCTAAGCCAAGCATAATGAAATAATGATGTAAAACGAGGAGCAACAGGGAAGATGATGTTGGTTCTTATAATTAGCAACAATGAAGTTCATGGCTATAATTACCAAATTAAGTTGTTTTATATCCTAATTATAGTGAACTTCGCAGTTACTTGTAGTCAGAGTTGGAGATAATTACTATTATTACATTGCTATACATACTACTATACCCTCCGATAATATTTACACTTAATATCTATCCAACATAATTTACGAATAACTCTGAATGTAAAATGGAAACTAACACCTGTGTCTCCGGGCAAAATCCTCATAGGATTTCAACGTTTGGCCTTGTTTTATTTATCCCAACGGGTATTTAGTCAAAGTAAATATGAGCTATTGCTATTTATGCATTCCCAATGTTTGCATTTCAAATTTCAAAATAGCAGGAATTTGAAAATCGAGGTTCATTTTTATAGTAATGAATTACTCGTTAATGTCAGTCTCGTAAGAATGGAATATTTTTAAACAAAAATATGCTAAACCAGTTTAACTTTCTAAGTTATCCTGTTTTGTAAGTCGCATTGCTCTCGTTAGTCCATATTTTAACAATACTAAGTTTTGGTCAACGCACTTCATTTCCCATTTCTATCAACCCGGTTGATAGACCTGCCGCCTTGGCTAACACAGGCATACAATTTCACCTTCTTCTGCCTTCCCGGCCCTTCATAGTCGTAATTGCTAAAGATGGAAGAAACTTCCTTACTCTCCTCAGTCTCCTCTCCAAGATAGTCGACTGGAGTGTCCACGCAAGTATCTTGGATTAGTTCCGTTGACACAAGCTCATTATTATTATCATGTAGGTGGTTGTGGTAATTGTGATAATAATGATGACTGTGAGAACAGTTTAGGTGCTGCGGAGAAAAGTAACTTGGATTATGAGTATCTTGCTTTGGCATCAAGCCATTTCGGTAGGTGAGGGGGATCACTCGATCGTCCAGGCCTTCCTGATGCGGATTCATTCTTATGTGCCGGTATTGCTTGTGATGATCATTTGAACCTTTATTGTCCTCTCCTGAAATAAGAGTAATTGAAAAAATAGCGTTTAATTAACTTTCTTCCCATCATCCATTTCTGTTCTCATTGCCCCATTTTTTAGCTCACCTGATCTGGATCTAGAGCAACTATGACTATTATCATATTTGTGCCTGAGCAACGGCGGAGTCTCCTGATTCTCCCTCCTCCTAAATTCCCTCCTTTGCCGCTGAACCTCACAACAACAAAAGTTTTTTATCGTCTCCTGAATATAATCACGAAATCTGGAGTTCATGCAGTAATACACGAGTGGGTTGATCATCGCAGTGGACATGGCGAGAAAATAGAAGGACAGGTATAAGGG